>JARUPV020000024.1:199616-413000 GCA_030347415.2 Decapterus maruadsi | reverse complement strand
AAAACAATGCTAACTGAGAAGTTCAAAATGAAAGATCTGGGAAGACTCAGACACTTCCTAGGAATAGACTTTGAACAAACAGAGGGTCAAGTTGTTATGTCACAGAAAAGATGTGAACAAAATTGTTATGGACTGGGGTTGGTTTGGTTCTGTTTTCATATATGGCTGTGGTTATGTTTTTGTTTTTTCTGTCTCTCCTGCAGGGCAGGTGGTGGCTGAGGGGCGGGGCTGACCTACTTTCCAGAGAGCATGGATCACACCTGGGTCCAATCCAGCAATCACCTCATCCCTCCAGAAAACCCTGCTTCACCTTCACACCACTGCCAGAAGATTTCAGTCACCGAGCCTCATGGTCAGCCAGCCTCCAGCTACCACTGCCTGCGCCCCTGCCTGAAGCGGCCCTTTTTGAGTTTGTGTCTCCCCTGTGAGGAAGCCCTAGCCTCGTAAACCAGCCTCCCCCGGAAATGCATTTAATTCATTTCTCAGGGGGAGTCTGGCCTCATCCCCGTTGAAACCATTTCGCCAGAAATCAGCCGTCTACCGAGCCAATCAGCGTCGCCGGTGTGGATTGACACAGCACGTTGGCCAATCAGGGCCTGAAAACATTACTACATGGACTGGACTCACCTACAACAAACATGGCGGAGCTATCAAACAGCGGCGTAAAAACAGCAGTAAGGGAAGTTCTAAATGAAATACCATCAATTACAGAACTTAAATAAGAGCAAGAGTCGGCGCTTGTTGAAGTTTCTTGGAGGAAAAGACGTTATCGCTGTTCTTCTTCGGTCCGTGATTGGCCAATGTGCTGTGTCAATCACAGCACGTTGGCCAATCAGGGACTGATTGGCTCGGTAGGCGGAGTGTTTCGGTGAAACGGTTACAACGGAGATGAGGCCAGACTCCCCCTGAGAAATGAAATGAAATGCATTTCCGGGGGAGGCTGGTTTACGAGGCTAAGGAAGCCCAGCCCGACCCCCCTAAACCGCTGCTCCCAGCGGCTCGACTCCCTGAGTTTGTTTTTTGTTAAATAAACCTGTTTAACTGCTCCCTGGTCTCCTGCCTTTTGGGTCCACCCCGAATCATCACAGAATCTTCTGGCCACATGGACCCGGCGGAGACGGACAACATCAAGCGAGCACTCGCCACGCAGGGCGCTCTGGTGAGCAAGCACGACTCCACTCTCCGTCAAGTTGTGGACAACCTGCAGCAATTAGCCACGGGCATTACCGATCTTGGAGGGAGGATTGATGCCATCACAGGACAACTGGCTGCTCTCGCTCAAGCCCCCCCTCCTCCTCCACCTGCTTCAGCACCAGAACCCGCCATGGCACCAGGGGTCGCGCCACGGGAACCCTACATCCCCACACCTGCCAGGTATCCCGGCCACTTAGGGACTTGTTCTCAATTTCTGCATCAGTGTTCACTAGTTTTTCACCAACAACCAGGCACTTACGCTACAGATCAGGCAAAAATAGCCTTTATCATGAGCCTCCTATCTGACCAAGCCTCAGCTTGGTCTCTAGCCATCTCTACTCACTCCCCAGAACTCACCCAGGAGTATGATGTATTCACCCAGGAAATGAAAAAGGTTTTTGACCATCCTGTTAAAGGGAAGGAGGCAGTTAGCCGAATGCTTAGGTTGAGACAGGGCACCCAGTCGGCTTCACAGTATGCACTTGAGTTTCGCATTTTAGCTGCTGAAAGTGGATGGAATGACACCGCCCTGCAGGGGGTTTTCCTCAAGGGCGTGTCAGAGGAGTTAAAAGATGAGTTGGCCACCAGAGAAGAGCCTGATAGCCTAGAGGCCCTGATAGACTTAACCATTAGGTTAGATGACAGGATACGAGAGAGACGAAGAGAAAGATCCCAGGGGCCGAGGTCTCGGTCCCTTACCTCTGCCCCAGCCACCCAAGTGGCTTTTCTCCCTCCCACCATCGCCTCACCATCTAGCAGCCACACAGCAGACACTGGCCCTCCTTCTCCCACGGCGGGGGAACCCATGCAGTTGGGGCGTGCTAAGTTGTCTCCAGAGGAGAGAGAGCGGCGCTTCATGAACCGGCTCTGCATCTACTGTGGCCAGAAGGGGCATTATCGAGCACAGTGTCCCGAAGCGCCAAAAGGCCAGGCTCATCAGCAGGAAGGAGGACGCTGGTGAGCCGAACCTCCACGGCTTCCTCCACTAACCGCATCCGATTACCAGGTATGATACACTGGACCCAACATACACTCCCGATTAATGTGTTAATTGACTCTGGGGCTGATGACAATTTCATAGATATTGACTTGGTACGGAAACATAATCTCCCAGTTCATCGACTGGACCAACCCAAACGAATTCCAGCGATTGACGGCCAACCTATTGACAGCGTCACACACAAAACACAGCCCATTAAACTCACCCTGTCAGGTAACCATCATGAGCAGGCAGAGCTTTTTGTCATATCATCCCCGTTAACCCCCATCGTTCTTGGGTTGCCCTGGCTACAAACCCACAACCCCCATATTGACTGGGTGACAGCCTCGATTCGCAATTGGAGTGATCACTGTCACCGACACTGTCTTTTTTTGGCCATTCCCGACCCTCTGCAAATTTGCCCGCACCTCCCGAAGACATAGACTTGGCTAATGTTCCCTGTGAATATCACGAGCTGAAGGAGGCATTCAGTAAAGATCGAGCTCTCACCCTTCCACCACACCGACCATACGACTGCGCTATTGATCTACTCCCTGGCTCGTCTCTTCCCACACAACGACTATACAACATCTCCAAACCTGAAAAGGAAACCATGGAAACATACATCAATAACTCGTTGGCAGCAGGTCTCATTCGCCCCTCCTCTTCTCCGGTTGGAGCTGGTTTCTTTTTTGTTGAAAAAAAGGACAAAACTCTGCGACCCTGCATCGATTACACTGGTCTAAATGCTATCACTGTTAAAAACAAGTACCCTCTTCCACTGCTAGTTTCGGCCTTCACACCACTTCACGACTCAGTCATTTTTACAAAGTTAGACTTGAGAAATGCTTACCATCTGATCAGAATTAAAGAGGGGGATGAATGGAAAACGGCATTCAACACACACTTGGGACACTTTGAATATCTGGTTATGCCTTTCGGTTTAACAAATGCTCCTGCTGTTTTCCAGGCCTTAGTCAACGACGTGCTCAGGGACATGCTGAACAGGTTTGTTTTTGTGTACCTTGATGATATTTTGATCTACTCTCACAGTTATGCGGAACATGTGGACCATGTAACACAGGTGTTGAAAAGATTACTTGAGAACAAGTTGTACGTAAAGGCAGAAAAGTGCGTCTTTCATGCCACCTCCATCAGCTTTTTGGGGCACATCGCCGAAAAGGGGCAACTCAAACCTGATCCTGAGAAAATTAGAGCAGTAGAACAGTGGCCTGCCCCAGCCACTCGTAAACAACTACAAAGGTTTCTGGGATTTGCCAATTTTTACAGACGGTTTATTCGTGACTACAGTCGCCTTGCTGCCCCTCTCACCCAGTTAACCTCTGTCAAGAAGATGTTTGTCTGGTCACCAGATGCACAGGCAGCTTTTGAGAGACTGAAAACTAAGTTCACTGCAGCCCCTGTGTTAATTCATCCTGATCCGGACCTCCAATTCATAGTGGAGGTTGACGCCTCAGATTCGGGGGTCGGGGCTGTCCTCTCCCAGCGTTCACCTGCAGACCACAGAATTCACCCATGTGCTTTTTTCTCCAGACGCCTGACTCCAGCAGAGAAAAACTACGACGTGGGAAACCGAGAGTTGCTTGCGGTGGTCTTGGCCCTTCAGGAGTGGCGGCAATGGTTGGAGGGGGCGGTCCAGCCCTTCATCGTCTGGACGGACCATAAAAACCTGGCCTATCTCCGTTCGGCTCGCCGACTGAACTCGCGCCAAGCCAGGTGGGCCCTCTTCTTAGGAAGGTTTGATTTCACCCTCTCCTACCGCCCAGGCTCGAGAAACACGAAGCCAGATGCCCTCTCAAGACAGTTCACTCCAGAGGAGGAGGAGAAAGCTCTGGAGGAAACTATCCTACCGCCGTCCTGTGTGATTGGGGCAGCCAGGTGGGAAATGGAACGGAGTGTCCAAGAGGCTCAACCTGGGGAAATGGTACCAGATGGGTGTCCACCTGGACGACTGTATGTTCCCCAGTCGATGAGAAGCCCGGTGCTCCAGTGGGGGCATGCATCAAAAGTAGCCTGTCACCCCGGAATTCACCGCACCCTTTTCCTGCTCCAGCAGCGTTTCTGGTGGCCGACCATGACCACCGACATGAGGGAGTTTGTCGCAGCCTGTACCGTCTGCGCCAGAAATAAATCCTCTCACCGTGCACCAGCGGGTCTCCTCCAACCCTTACCCATCCCACACCGCCCCTGGTCACACATAGCTGTGGATTTTGTCACCGGCCTCCCTCCCTCCAAAGGTAATACCACTATTCTAACCATAATTGACCGTTTCTCAAAGTCTGTTCACTTTGTTCCACTTCACAAGCTCCCCTCAGCATTGGAAACGTCTGATCTCCTGGTCCAGCATGTTTTCCGGCTACATGGCATCCCCCAGGACATCATCTCGGACAGGGGCCCGCAGTTCACCTCTCTGGTTTGGAGGGGTTTCTGCCGAGCCCTTGGTGTGACAACCAGCTTAACATCTGGATATCATCCCCAATCAAATGGTCAGACGGAGCGGGCAAATCAGAGCCTGGAATCATCAGTGCGGTGTGTGGTGGCGCGTCTCCCGGCCTCCTGGTCCACGAACTTGCCATGGGTGGAATACGCCCACAACTCCTTGGTCAGCTCTGCAACAGGTATGTCTCCTTTCATGGTCTCCAATGGTTTCCAACCCCCCTTATTCCCCTGTCAGGAAACGGAGGTTACCGTCCCTTCAGTCCAGGCCCAATACCGCCGAGCTCGTCGTGTATGGAGGGAGGCCCGGGCTGCTCTGGTCCGAACAGCTGCCCGGAACCAGCGGATCGCTGATAGACACCGCACTCCTGCCCCAGAGTACAAGGTGGGTCAGCAGGTCTGGCTTTGCTCCAGCTCCTTCCTCTACAGGCAGAGTCCCGAAAGATGGCTCCCAGATACGTCGGCCCCTATGTCATTGAGCGCATCATCAACCCAAACGCTGTCCGGCTGAGACTCCCCACGGCACTCAAGGTACATCCTGTTTTTCATGTGTCCCTGCTGAAGCCTGTGTTTCACAGTCCCCTGCATCCTCCGTCTGACCCGCCCCCTCCTCCCCGTCTCATTCACGGCCACCCCGCGTTCACACATCCTGGATGTTCGTGGCTACCAGTTTCTGGTAGACTGGGAGGGGTACGGCCCAGAAGAACGCTCTTGGGTTTCACGCTCCCTAATTCTGGATCCCGGCCTGTTGACTGACTTTTATCGTAGGTTCCCTGACAAGCCTGGTAGGACGCCAGGTGTCGTCCCTTAGTGGGGGGGTACTGTTATGGACTGGGGTTGGTTTGGTTCTGTTTTCATATATGGCTGTGGTTATGTTTTTGTTTTTTCTGTCTCTCCTGCAGGGCAGGTGGTGGCTGAGGGGCGGGGCTGACCTACTTTCCAGAGAGCATGGATCACACCTGGGTCCAATCCAGCAATCACCTCATCCCTCCAGAAAACCCTGCTTCACCTTCACACCACTGCCAGAAGATTTCAGTCACCGAGCCTCATGGTCAGCCAGCCTCCAGCTACCACTGCCTGCGCCCCTGCCTGAAGCGGCCCTTTTTGAGTTTGTGTCTCCCCTGTGAGGAAGCCCAGCCCGACCCCCCTAAACCACTGCTCCCAGCGACTCCTTGAGTTTGTTTTTTGTTAAATAAACCTGTTTAACTGCTCCCTGGTCTCCTGCCTTTTGGGTCCACCCCGAATCATCACAAAAATACTGAAAAGATTTGAAATGGAAGACTGTAGGGCAAGAGAGACCCCATGTGAACCAAAACTTGACTATTCAGAAAATGCTGAAAAAATGACAAATTCAAGAAAGTACAGAGAAGCAGTGGGAAGTTTAATATATTTGTCCACATGCACTAGAGTTAGTTAGTGGAGGAAGAGTCACCAACACAGACTGTAGGCAAAGAAATGGACGTTGCCGTCACACCTGCACCTGCTATTGCAGCCACAAGCAGAGAAACAGCTGCTCCAGTGACAGAGGTGATCCAGGATGAATATAATTATTTCAAACGTCCAAAATCCAACACACTTGAATTTTTTTTCAAGTTTCACCCAAATCAGCCTTCTGATGCACAAGAATCTGTCAAGAAATCATACAGACATAAAGATAGATCACAAAGAAAATGGGTGAGTTATGATGCTGAGAACCACTCATTATTGTGTGCAGTTTGCATGGCATTTTCTAAAAAGACAGACACAAGTGCCTTCATTCAAGGATGTAAGGATTGGAGACACATTCATTCAAGGCTCAACAGTCATGAAAACACACATACTCATCTGGAATGTGTGAATGCTTACCTTTCATGGATAAGTAAAGCAGACATCCCTAACCTGCTGGATTCAAATATGATGTCAGCTCACCGAGAACAGGTGCGCAAGAAGTCCTAGAGCGTGTCATTGATGTAACAAAACTGATAGGCAAATGCGCACTCAGTTATCGTGGAAGTAAAAATGAGGCAGCTCACTCACTGGCAGACATGTCTGTGGATCATGGGAACTTTCTTGAAATTCTACTGCTTGTTAGCAAATATGACAGCTGTTTACAGCAGCATGTTCAAGACTGCATCCAAAAAAGTCAATCAAGCACTGGCAAAGGAAGAGGCTTTCTAGTGACATTAATGTCCAAAACTACAGTATGTTCAGTTTTGGAGGCTATCCGGCAACTCATCAAAGAAACAATTGCAACTGAAATAATCCAGGCTGGAATGTACACTGTACAGATAGACACAACCCAAGATATAACATCAAAAGATCAGTGCAGTGTTGTAGTCCGCTACGTAACAGAGAGCAGCATTCAGGAGAAGCTACTTGCAGTTGTTGAATGCAAGTCATCAACAGGGGAGGACTTTCTTAAACTGCTCAAGGAGACGTTGGCCACTTGCAAAATTGATGTGAAGAACTGCATTGGAAACTCAACAGATGGGGCTGCAAATATGCAGGGGCAATACAGGGAATTTTCTGCCTGGCTGTCAAAAGAAGTCCCAACCCAAATGCATGTATGGTGTTATGTCCATGTTTTAAACCTGGTTATGTCTGAAACCACAGGTGTTGTGATAACAGCAGAATCATTATTTGGGTTGATTAATGAGATTGCAGTGTTTCTTCGTGACTCATATCAGAGAATGAATGTTTGGGAAGGGGTGAGTCAGGACCCCCAACACAGAAGAATTTCACTGATTGGGGAAACAAGATGGTCTTCAAAGGATGCTGCATTTAAGAAGATCTTTGGATCCTTTGCCCAGCCAAAGAATGCTTTGTATGTGGACTTAGTTGAAACATTGTCCAAAATTCAGGACAACTTACAGTTCAAGCCAGCTGTACGTGTAAAAGCACATGCCTTCATTGAGTCACTCATTAAATATGAGACAGTTCTCACTGCACAGTTGTTCCTGTGTGTTTTCGCACTCACATCTCCTTTGTCAAAGTATCTCCAAACCAATGCCATGGATCTCTTGACTACCCATGGTGACAGAAACACACAACAAACTAAAAGACTTTGTCAGATTTTGACACAGTGAAAGATGCGGCAGACAATTTTGTGAAATGGGCTAATGATGGATTCCAAAATGTGGACTCTGAAATGGAAGTGCAGGCTGCACTGCCACCAAAACGCATGAAAAAAAGAAAAACAATGCCAGGAGAATCTGCCAATGAAGAAAACACAACTGCAGACTCATTGACAGCCTACAGGATCAATGTTCACAACATCATTCTTGATACAGTCTCTGAGTGTATGCGCCGCCGCTTCCTGCAGCACGGGAAACTTTATGCTGACTTATCATGACTAGATCCGCTTCATTTTCCAGATATAAATTCAAATGGGCTTCCCCATAATGCACTTGAGGACATCAGTAAATGCCTCATTCCTTTTGATGAAGATGCAACAGTTGAAAATTTACAATCTGAGTTGTGCAGCCTGGCCCTCCACTGGGACACTATTAAAAAGTCCCCTCTCAGTGAGTACACAACCAGAGAGTCACAGTCTCTTACCTCTGAGGAAGAAGAGAACAATCAGGAGGACATGGAGGAAATTGATCTTGTTAGCAAAAGATGCACAGCCTGCAGGAACTGTGCTGTGTGTTGCTACTTCCTCCTCCAGCAGCTGAAGTTTTTCTCACATGCGTAGGCTACCACAAAATACAGTTGGCCTACAAATATTTGTTGACCTTGTCCTGCACACAAGTGGCATGTGAAAGAAGCTTCTCGACACTTAAGTTCATTAAAGCCCCAGTATGTGAGATTTACCCCCATCTAGCGGTGCGGTTGCATGTCGGCACGTATTCTTGCTGTTGCGTTTACGTAAACTCGGGCAGAAGTCAGAAAAACAACAGACGCTGCATGTAACAGGATAAACAAGCCTCTATGTAAAGAAACGGTCCGCCAGCACGAGGCAAAACAATACCGGCGTGACAATATGTTGTCATGGTGATGTCGTATTGTTTACCTGACCCACGTTTTACCGTCTTTCTCTCGTCGAGTAAAATAACATCCAGTTGGTTTGCCGACGGCGTCATTCTCGGCGTCATTCAGGTGTCTGACTGCACCTGAAGGCAACACCAGTGCCTCCGTCCTTCCTCACACTAGCTACACGGTGGTGACAGTTTTAACAGGCGCTGTCTGGAAAACTTTCTCCCCGAGCCGAGAAGCTCCGGCGGCCCGAGGTCGTGATTACTTACGGCGACGGTGACACTGAACGTAAAACATGGCGATTCAACATGGCAGAGAAGGTTCGGTGAACCCCCCCTGTATGTTTGTAACGACTTGTAACATCTCATTCTAAGGTACGAGAAAGCGCTCGTTTGTATGCGGGTGCGATTCCACTTCAGTGAAATATGTATTTATGAAAGCGATATTTAATTTTTGTCAATAAAAAGCCAATTAAGTCCCATACTGTCCCTTTAAGAGTCGTCTCAGGAGCAGAATGCGAGAGGAAAATTTGGAAGCCTTCATGTTAATGGCAACAGAGAAGGAGATCCTCATGAGACTGGATTCGGATGATGTGATTGATAGAGTGGCAGAGAAAAGCAAATTATTGCGCAACCTGCTACTGTAACTACATAAAGGTAAAAAACATTTATTTTTCATGGTCTGGTTAAGCTATACTATTATGTTCTGTGGCAGTGTAATGTTTATGTTTCTGTTGGTTGCAGATGACCTGAGAAGACAAACGTGGCCTCTCTCTGTCAAAATTGCCAGGGCCTCTTTTTGGTGCCAGTCCGCCACTGCTTGGTTTACACACGTGTTTGGCTATCCACAAATAGATAGACACAGATCCACAAACACACAGCTGGTGATTCCCAAAGGGCCCAGCCGTCCTCACCAGTAGGGGGCAGTGTTAGCGAGTAGCTGAATTAAAACAAACGAACAAGACTGCTACTGGAATATCTTGAGAAATTATTTAATTCCCACTGTTTATGTGTCACTTTATTAAGTTTTTATGTGTTTTCGTGCGACAAAGAAACTGTTAAGATCCTCAATATGCGGTTAGTTAGCCTGTTTGGAAGTTTGCTCCACCGTTTGCGGTGGTCACCGGACGAGAGGCTTATCACAGAGGCTACAGCCGGGGCTGCTGTGGTGGTCGACTGGCTAACCTCCACTGTTATCCCGGTTAGCTGATGGAGCAGCTAACTATGCTACCACCGGACAAGCGGTCTATCACAGAGGCTACAGCCGGGCTGCTGTGGTGGTCGGCTGGCTGGGTCCATGGCATTGGTCCGACCACCCATTAGTCCGACCTCCCATTGGTCCGACCACCCATTAGTCCGACCACCCATTAGTCCGACAATCGGAGTAATGAGAGTTCGAACTAATGGGAGGTCCTCATTAGTTCGAACTGGACTAGAATTAGACCAACTCTCCATTCCCAACATTCACCATGCATTTATATAATTATTCATATAGGCTCCACCTGTCTGTCAATTAGACACACGTGGAAGAAGAGGTGCAGTTTACACCAACGAGGAGCTGTCATTACGCACGACTTTTACGCACTGCTGCGCGGATCATGTGCATAATTAACTGCAAAACAAGCACTTCATGACATATAACGCTCATTCTGCTTCTGGCCTGTCTAGCCTCTACCTGGCGTTTTTACTAAACTTAACCAACTCCTTTCTTCATTGCCTGAACCAAACCAAAGCCAAATTTACTCTTTCTTTCTCCCTCTCTCAGTCACTGTCAGCTGGCGCGGCGGCTGCAGCAGGCTCGCGGAGCGGGGAGAGAATAAAAAGTGTATTTACTTTACTCTGTGGGTCATCATATGGGGAGATTCTGGGCCGCGCGTGTGGGGGGAGAGAGAAAGCCGCATGCTCGTATGAATGGAAGAGCTTGTCAGAAAGTAGTGATGACAGTTCGGACTAACGGGACCACCCATTGGTTCGACCTCCTATTGGTCCGACTTGTGGTTGATTTTGTCGGAATAACGGGAGGTCGAAACAATGGGAGGTCGGACCAATGGGTATTTTGTCGGTGTAACGGGAGGTCGGACCATTGGGAGGTCGGACCAATGGGCAGTTCCCGGCTGGCTAACCTCCACACTGTCATCCCGGTTAGCTGCTCCACAGATGGAGCAGCTAACTATGCTACCACCGGACAAGCGGTCTATCACAGAGGCTGCAGCTGGTGTTGCTGTGGTGGTCGGCTGGCTAACCTCCACACTGTCATCCCGGTTAGCTGCTCCACAGCCTAGTTAGCTGCTCTACAGATGGAGCAGCTAACTATGCTACCACCGGACAAGCAGTCTATCACAGAGGCTACAGCCGGGCTGCTGTGGGGGTCGGCCGGCTAATCTGCGTCGCCCTCCAGGGGGAAAAGAAGCCCATGAATCTATCAGCAGTTTTTAGAGGTTTACCGCCGGCTGGATGAATTATTTTTAGGAGATAAATGTTGTCTCATTCAGTGGTGTAGTCTGTAGGCTACATCAACAAACAAAAGGCTATGACGGGCTATGTACAGTCACCGCTGCTAAATCAATAAACACATGTTTTACAATGAAATTGTTGACATTAACAATGCAGGTCGTTTTCTCCCCCGAGAAGACGCCGTGGCTTCGCCAGCCGACCACCACAGTAGCTCGGCTAGCCTCTGTGTTAGACCTCTCGATGGAGCAAACTTCCAAACAGGCGTCATTTGGATACATTAACAGCTTGGGGATCTTAACAGTTACTTCATCACATGAAAAAAAGACAGCAGCCACAGCTGCTTCCTCTGCGATGATCTACTGATCAGCAGCAACCGGTTTACTGATGTCTTTGTTTTCTCCCCCGAGAAGACGCCGTGGCTTCGCCGGTCGACCACTACAGCAGCCCGGCTGTAGCCTCTGTGATGGACCGCTCGTCCGGTGATAGAGCAGCTAAGTAGGCTGTGGAGCAGCTAACTGGGATGACAGTGGAGGTTAGCCAGCCGACCACCACAGCAGCCCCGGCTGTAGCCTCTGTGATAAGCCTCTCGTCCGGTTACCACCGCGAACGGCGGAGCAAACTTCCAAACAGGCTAACTAACCGCATATTGAGGATGTTAACAGTTACTTTGTCGCACGAAAACACATAAAAACTTAATAAAGTGACACATAAACAGTGGGAATTAAATAATTTCTCAAGATATTCCAGTAGCAGTCTTCTTCGTTTGTTTTAATCCAGCTAAAAAAACATACAGTTATCCTTGGGAGGTTTGTTCAATGCATTCACATTCATTAAATTCACAGTTGATGACTTGAAAATTATGCTGACTGTCGTTCTGTCAGGACCACTATGTCAAAGTATTTATTTACAGTGGGTGCTAGTTTCATTTGGAGCATTTCACGCGAGATTCACGCGTGAGGCACGGGAGAGCCAGGCGGATTTTTTGTGGAGGAGTTCACCAGAAGCTGCGTGCGCCCAAACAACCGCCAGGTGGCATCTGTGAGCTGGATAAAACGCCTCAGCAGTGAACACGAATGGGGAATGCAATATAATAGTCTTTCAATGACAACAACGGCAGCTATACTCTCACTCTCTTTTTTCGGTCCTCTGTCTCGTCAGCTCCAAATACACCCGTCTGTGTTTTTAAAATGAGCCAACTACTGTAGCTACAGCTAGTGCAGCATTTCTCACTGCGCACCATGTATGAGAGTGGAGCTGTTTGATTTCTTGTGAATGAACGGGTCTGTGTCACTTTGGGGCTGGGCGATAAAACATAGGATAGAATAACTTTCCCTTGATAGAAGACGCGGCCGATACAAAGTCGATTGGTTTCATTCATCCATGTTTTGACACACAACACAAACAGCCAGTAATGAGACCGGGTGACACCGTCAGCCATGCAGCCGGCCTGGACTGGAGGGAGTCCGGGTCAAAACCTCAAGCCCCGGTCCGAGTTAACACGATACGCAGCTACAGTTATCAACCCAGCTTCATGCTCTGTGCCAGTTCACATCAAAGGAGGCGTGTGTTTTATTGAAAGCGAGGCTTGGTGTGCGTATGAAAATCGCCATGGAACGCATCTGGACAAGGAGGGAGGGGCAGTGTGCGAAATACGCCCCCCCCCCCCGATTAACCCCTCGACTCCCCTGAAAGACTCAAAAGCAAAATCTGAGGGGGGTTTCAATCTTGTCTAAAAACAGGTTTTATTCTGCATGAATTTAGAGGCGGCCGCCGCTGAAATTGTCTGCCGCTGCGCTGGAATCTTGGTTGAAACTCAATGTACGGTTTGGAAGCTCAGTGTCGCTGTTTTCAACTCGACCGCAGCAGGAGTGCATTTGATTTCTACTTTGGGCCAGACCGCAAGATGACGTTGATGTGCGGCTTGTCCCATGCTGCTCGTGCGCCCGCGGGGCGGGGCTCATTGGCTCCGCTCCGGTCAAACCTGGTGCTGAATGTAAACGAACCCCACCGGCGCAGAGCGTGAAGAGAGAGAGAAGCAGAGCGCAGTGTTGCCAACCTATCGATTTTCCAAACAGTCTTGGCAACTTTTTTTTGTAAAAAGCGAGTAGCGACAAATCTAGCGACCTTTTCCAGAGAAATTACAAACGTTTCAGGACCCGAAAGCACGTCATTACAGCTGTTTCCAACGAGCAGCGGCGCTGCCACCGAGCACTCATTGGTTGTCAGCCTACACAGTAGTGTCACAGAGCTTCTCCGCTGCATTCAGAGACGCACTGCTCCACAACATAAACACATGGGGTCTCAATTGGAAATATTTGAAGGAGAAATTACAAAGGGGACAATAGCTGCCTGCAAACTAGCCTACAATATTTCGAAAAACTAAATCACATGAGCAAAGCCTCACAGAAACGGGGCAGAGGAGGGAGAAATAGACTGCTCTTTTTGTTGTTTGACTGCGTAGATGTTTCACATCACACACTCACAATAAAACAATGCGATTGATTGAAAGCTGATAATTAGCCATGTGCTTACAAGCTGATTGGCCGAAACCAAGAACAAAGCAGCGTGAATGGCCAATCGCCATGTGTTAACAGTCGACATGTAAATCAGATGTTGATGGGTGTTACGAGCGCGGAGATGAATAGGTGTTAATGTGTCTCAACTCATAGGGTACTTTGCAATAGGCTACTATCTGTAACTGGTAGAAAAACAGCCAGCTGGAGGAATGTGTTGCTTTACTTCACTCTTTCTCAGACAAAAGTCCTGCCCGGCTGCCCCCTCCCCCCACAGTTGCCTAGTTCAGTGGGTAGAGCAGATACCCCACACACAGATAACTGAGGATCGAAACCCGGGTGGCGTAGGCTACTTGTTTACATTATAGGCTATGTTTTTAATGCGCAATTATCCTTCGAGTTTACATGGAAAACACATTATGTACGTCTGGGGGTCGGGAAGTGTTCTGATTGGGGGTGCACGTCTACCGGGAGAAAACAAATACATGGTGTGAAGTGAACAGAGCAGCAGCCGCGCAACAAACAACAAACCACTCAGTAGAAGCAGAGAGTTTCTCCTCCTAACTGGATGGCCTTCCCTGGGTGTGTGAGCCTGGCCGCCCGCCGCCACTGCTCCGGCGCAGAGCGATAACAAACCGCTCTGCTCCGATGGGGACGGCGAAGCTCACTGATCGCCTTCCCCGCCTGGCCGCCCCCAGCAGCCGCTGCTCCGGTGTGGATCCTGGCAGTGAGCATTGCGTTCCCCGCCGGAGCAGCGGCAGCGGCAGCAGTCGGGGACCTGGGTCTGTGGAGCGGATTCATGAACCCTGGTTGTCCCGTTGTCCCAGCAATCGCTCTGGTCCCGACATGACTCACTCACAACTGCGGCTGTAACGTGATACCGTACATAACGTGGGCAACATGGGCCGGTGTGTCCCCCACTAATAATGTAGCGTACAGTGGTAGACTCATGTGTTTTCATAATGTAGCCTAGTCATGAAGTGGATACAGTAAAATCACACACCCAGCCTCGCTTTCAACACACGCCTCCTTTGATGTGAACATGATGGATGAATTAAACCAATCGACTTTGTATCGGCCACTACTAGGCTACCATTAAAACAACCTGCTGCTATTAGCTGAAACAAAGTCACTGTTAACAAAAGTCCAGTCGCATCGGGTCCAGGCTGCTGGCACGGACAAAGCAGTTTAGAAACGGTTTAAACGAGCGATCGTCGGCTATGAGGTGGTTGTTCACAAGAGCTTGCAGAAAATAGATAGATATGGGGGGCGCTGTTGAGCGATGAAGGAGTAAGACGTGTTCGCGCGAGCTCTGATAACTTTATCTTTATTAAAACACTAAACCTTCGAAAATCCGCTCTCGAGATCCTGGGAACGACGCAAGAAGATACATAAAAGTGCATGGTAAAGACCAACGTAAAGAAACCATGTCAAAAAAGGGAAGAAGTAGAAGAAACGACCAACAAGAAGCAGGCCCCGACCAACCCTGGGACCCGAGTGACACACCCCTACCTGAGGAGATGAGTGACGAGGCGGACCCACCTAACCGTGCAATACTAGCTGCCATCGCTAATCTCCGAAATGAAGTCACTCAGATCAAGAACGATATTTGTGCCTCCATAGACGTACGCATTCAAACTGTTTGCACCGAGCTAAGAGAGGAGCTGACTACAACTAAAGAGGAAATTCAGACATCCATTACAACGCTTGAAGAAACCGCGGCCTCACACGAGAAGACTATTGAGGAGCTGGAGAAGTCAGCCTCACTCCAAGCTGACGATGTTACTGCTCTCCAACGTCAGGTAACGCGACTGAACTCCGAAGTGGAGAAACTGACTGAAAAATGTGAGGATTTAGAAGGCAGGTCTAGGAGGCACAACATTAGGATCATCGGAATTCCCGAGGGCGCAGAAGGACCCAAGCCGCGCGACTTCATAGCCAACCTGCTAAAAGATGTGCTATCCCTGGACGAGAAGCCACTCATTGACCGAGCGCACCGGACCCTCCGGAGAAGCCCTGATCCCCGAGAGCCACCCAGGCCCTTCATCCTGAGGCTACACTATTATCATGTGCTTGAGGACATTCTACGGAAAGCCAGCGCGGCGAAGCAACTCAACTTCAGAGGCAAGAGGATTCAAATATTCCCTGACTACCCTCCGGCCGTGGCTAAGCGAAGGGCTCTATTCAACCGTGCCAGGGAGCTATTGCGCAACAAGCCCGGCGTCAGGTATGGCCTACTATATCCTGCAAGGCTCCTTGTCACACACAATGGCACACAGACATCTTTCACAGATCCTAAAAAAGCCGAAGAATACGCGGAGCGACTCTCTGATCCAGGATCATCTTCAGCTGCAGCGGACTGATAAATCACGGGAATATTCTCCCTTTTCTGCCTATGGCTGGCTAGTTAGCCTCAGCGGCTAACTTTAGCACAACAACTGTCACCTGCCAAGGAAAAAAAAAAACTGCCGAGATACACACACTTGTACGCACAGAACTGGTGCTCTACTCAGTCTACTGCATGACGGTAAGAACAAAACATGCAGTGTGAAAGTCGTGGGTCACTACACTTGAGACTGTTGTTATTATCCAGGTGTTTTTAATTTATAAATCCATTTCATTTAGCTCTATGATTCGATTCTGCTTCATGGTGTAAACACCTCCCAGTGTGACCTACTATTATTTTTTGTTTCTAAACTACAGCTATGTTTAAGCAGCATATGTTTATCTCTAGATTATAAAGCTGACTCTTGGATGTTTACCCTGTCAGATTATAGTTAAAGGTGATTTCAACTCTAGATGGCGGAGGGGGGGAAAAAGAAAAAAAAAAAAAAAAAAAAATTATTTGATTCAAATAATCTCCCTAAAAATTCTGTGTAAATGCATTGCATAAGATATGTTGGTTTAGGGAAGAAAAAAAAAAGAAAAAAAAAAAAAAGTTCTTGGATTGTATATTTGACGCTCAGGTTTAGAGAGTGCATCTGTGTCTTACTCTGCTCCTCCCAGGTAGGACTACATGATGATGGATGCGCTTGTATAAATGGAGATGTGTGTGCGCATGTATACCCCTGTATGGTTGCTCGTTCCCATTTTCATACTTATTTCAATTTCTTTACTATTAAGTTTCAGAGCTATTGGACCAATTTTTGGAGTTAACAACAGGCCACCAATAGGTGTGGAAGTAACCTTAGTTATCTTTTTTTTTCTCAACTTCCCTAAGAAGGCTCGCGCCATTCACTTTGAATTGGCTAGAGTAGTTTATTTTCTCTTTTTTGTTAATATGTTGTTCAGGTTGACTTGGGGAGGGAGATTTGTGTTGGGGAAAGAAGACTTTGTTAATGCTGATTACCAATACACGGGAAACCATGAGTGTTAGCACCAAAGGAAAAAAGAATCTCACCTTTTCCAGTTGGAATGTGCGTGGAGTAAATGACCCAGTCAAAAGAGGGAAAGTCTTGTCTCATCTTAAAACTCTGACCTCGGATATTATGTTCTTACAAGAAACCCATCTGAATAATAAATCACATGGCAGGCTCAGAACAAAGTGGATAGGGAGATTTACCACTCAGCTTTCTCTTCTAAAGCAAGAGGCACAGCAATCTTAATCAGGAAAGGTGTACCTTTTTTACAGAAAAAAACTATAACCGACAAAGAGGGCCGCTATGTTATAGTGATTGGAGAGATCCAGAACATCTCCCTCACCCTAGTAAATATATACGCACCTAATACAGATAATCCAATATTTTTTCAGAAGGTTTTTGGACTAATACCAGATATGTCACAGACTAATTTGATACTTGGAGGAGATTTTAACACCGTTTTGGATGCATATCTAGATAGATCCTCCACAAAGAAACCTCCCAGAAATGCCTCAAGTGAATTCCTTAATACATATATGAATAACACAAATATTCTTGACATATGGAGGACAATGAATCCCTCAGGGCGGGACTATTCATTTTATTCACCTGTGCATAATTCTTATAGCAGGATAGACTACTTCCTAGTTGATGCTAAACTGGCACCTTTCGTAATGGATGCTCAGTATCATAGTATTGTGATTTCAGATCACAGCCCACTCTCCTTTTCAGTATGTTTAGACCACTTAGACAAACCACACACCTCTTGGAGACTAAACCCTCACCTGCTTACAGACAAAAGATTTCGTGATTATTTAAAGGGACAAATTTCTCTATATTTTGATATGAATGATATTCCAGAGACATCTCCCTCCACCCTCTGGGAGGCGTTTAAAGCTTATATTAGAGGTAGCATAATCTCATTTGAAGCATCAAGGAGAAAAGAAAATGTGTCCAAATTAAAAGACCTGGAAGAGCAGATTAAAGCACTAGATCAGGAAAATGCTCGATCCCCATCTACGACTCTACACAGGAAAATAACAGCATTGAAGTATGAATACAATCAAATTATGTCTGTGAAAATAAGTAAAGCATTCCTATATACCAGACAAAGGTTCTTTGAATTTGGGGATAAACCACATAAATTATTAGCTCGTCAGCTCCGAAAAATGGAGAATGATAGGACAATACATAAAATAAAAGCCTGTGATAACACAGTACTAACAAAACCCAAAGATATTAATAACAGGTTCCTTGAATTTTACACGGATTTATATACCTCTAAATCCACCTCAGAGTCTGAAATTATTAATACGTTTTTAGATAAATGTAACCTACCCAAGTTAGGTGCTGAAGATTCTAAATTGTTAAATGCGGAACTCACAATCATGGAGGTTCAGTCTGCTATTGCTTCGTTAAAAGGTAATAAATCACCAGGTCCTGACGGACTCCCTGGAGAATTATACAAAACGTATGGTGTAAAGTTATCTCCTTATTTATTGAAAGTATTCAAACATGCTCAGGAAAGCGGTGCTTTACCACCAACCTTAACGGAAGCTGTGATCACGGTCATTCATAAGAAAGGGAAAGATCCACAGGAAGTAGGTGCCTATCGCCCTATTTCACTTTTGAATGTTGACGGGAAGTTATTTGCTAAAATACTTGCTAATAGGCTGAGCCCGCTATTGGAGAGGTTAGTTCACCCAGACCAGACGGGTTTTGTGCCTAATAGAAACTCTACTTTCAATCTGAGACGCCTCTTTAATATCATGTATACAAGAAGAGAACCACACTCTGATCTCGTTATACTTGCCCTTGATGCCGAAAAGGCATTTGATCAGATTGAGTGGCGATATTTATTTGAAGTTCTCAGTAGATTCAATCTCGGTGATGTTTTTTTGTCACTAATTAAACTTATTTACAAAAACCCTACTGCCCAAATCTTAACCAACCGAACACTGTCCTCCCGTTTAAGTTATGTAGAGGGACGAGACAGGGCTGCCCCCTTTCTCCTTTAATTTTTGCTCTTGCTATTGAGCCACTGGCTCAAAGTATTAGACTTGATCCTCAGATACATGGATACATCACTAAAGATACAATTAGTAAAATATCATTGTATGCAGATGATATTCTTCTTTATTTAACACGTCCACAAATGTCTATTCCAGCACTATTGGATAAAATCAACTTATTTGGTACTTTCGCAGGATACCGGATCAATTGGACAAAAAGTGTCTTAATGCCAGTTCACATGGATGATCATACTTTCTTAACTAATCTCCCATTTAAAATCTCCCTGGAAAAACTTACCTATTTAGGAATAGAAGTCACAAGACAGTATACTTCTCTCTTTCAACATAACTTTCCTCCCTTAATAGAAAAATTACGTGCTAGATTATTGTTCTGGGATACACTCCCAATCTCGATGATTGGTAGAATAAATGCGGTGAAGATGATCTTACTCCCACAGTTATTATATCTGTTTCAAAATATCCCAATATTCCTTAAAAAGGCATTTTTTAAACAATTAGACTCCTTAATCACTCCTTTTCTGTGGGGACACAAAGCTCCCAGAATAGGTAAGAAATACCTCTGCAGACCTAAATCAGCAGGAGGTCTTGCGCTTCCAAATTTTCTGTTTTATTATTGGGCTTCAGCAATCAAGACACTCACTTTTTGGCTAAACACCACGCTGTCTCCACCCAATTGGCTACTGATGGAGCAGGAAGATTGTCATCCACACTCACTAGCTGCAATTGTACTGTCGCCAATTAAAATCCATAGGTCATTGTATAACAATAATCCCATTATTCACAGCTTGATTTCCATCTGGAAACAGATCAAATCTAGCTATAATTTTAAACCAATATCCCCCGCTCTACCTATTGACAGAAACCCTACTTTTGCCCCGTCTGGTCTTGGTGGAGCCTTCTCTAGGTGGAATCAAAAAGGCATTAAATGTGTTGGAGATCTGTACATAAAAGGTGTATTTGCCTCGTTTTCTCAATTACAACAGAAATTTGGATTAGAAAACAATAATTTCTTTCAATATCTGCAAATTAGAGATTACATACGCAAACACTTGGTGGATTTTCAGACCGAATCAAAAACGTTAATAGACGATTGTCTGAAACTGCCAATTAGTGAACCTAAATTGATAACCCGTATATATAATAATTTCCTATCTCTGAGTGCCCCCCCTGCCCAGATACATAAATGTAAATGGGAGAAAGAATTTGACGAACCGATTACAGATGATTTATGGGACAGAGCTCTAGAGCTGGTCAGCACCTGTTCGCATAGTGCAAGACACTGTCTCATTCAATTTAAAATTATTCACATGCTCCACTTTTCAAAAGAAAAGTTACATAATATATATCCAGAAGTATCACCTATGTGTGATAAATGCAAAGCTTCCACTGCAACCCATCTCCATAGTTATGTAATATGCCCCAAAATCTACTCTTTCTGGGCTGATGTTTTTGATATAATGTCCAAGGTTATGAAGCTTGTAATAAAGCCAGAACCCTTATTTATTATTCTTGGTGTGTCCGAGACCTTTAAAAAATTAAACAAAGCACAGCAATGTTTTGTTTCCTATGGTCTTATAATAGCGAAAAGAAATATTCTGATGTTATGGAAGAGTGAAAATGCACCAACGTCTAAGATGTGGTTAGAGGAATTAACCAATACACTCCATCTGGAAAGAATAAGATATGTCCTGAAAGACAGACTTCAACACTTTGATGCAACTTGGCAACCCCTAATCCAGTTCCTGGCGAACACCAACCCATCTTAATATTCTATCTCCTATTCTAGCAGGGTTCTCGTGATATTCTCCAAGCAGGTCTTCTCTGGGGTGGGGGGGAGGGGGGGGGGGGATTTGTCATTTGTCAACCTGTAATGTTCTGTTTCTGTTATCTCTGTTTACATGTTCTGTATTTACTTTGTTTGTATGTTTGTAATATAAAAGCTCAATAAATATACATTGGAAAAAAAAAAAAAAAGAAAATAGATAGATATATAATAGAGAACCACTGATCCTGTTGAACGTAACCACTGTGACACAATAAATAAAATCGGCATTGATGTGACTGAGCGGCGTTGCGGTCCCTCTGTCCATTCACTCTCTTGCTCTCTCGACCATAGCTGCAGCTGAATAGCCATGGTCTGGGAACAGCGCCACTCTCTCATTGCAGCTACGTTGTGGTCAAACGCGGAATTACGTAAACATCTTCTCAGTACGATGCTTCCATCTAGTGGCTACAATGTGACCTGCAGTTTCACGCACTGCGTGAATCACGGTCACCGTGAGGCAAACGTCCAAATGAAACTAGCACCCACTGTACTTGCACAAGTTTCATTTGGCGGTATGATGCTGTTCTGGGACTCCCTGCTCTTCCACGCGCTTGCGTGGAAAGCCTGAGGCAGGAAGAGCACCTTCCTGCCTTTCACGAGCCATCATGGACGGCATAAGCAGGGAGTGCTGCAGCAAAGAAAACCCCCAAAACGACCACACCGGCAAATCCTGGAACCTCTGCTACAAGAGATGCCAGGAAGCTATCTAGGATAGAAATGATTTTGCCTAATAGGGAAAAGCCACACACTATCTCATAATAATATAACAATGGCAATAATAATAATAATGACGTTACCAGTCATGCCTATGAATGAATATTAATAAGGGTCTATGCCAGGTGCATTAGCAAAGAAAGCCCCCCAAAATGACCACGCCTGCAAATCCCTGACCCTCTAGCAACAAGAGATGTCAGGAGGCTATTGAAGTTGGAAATAGGCTAAATGTAGCCCATTTAAAAAGGAAACAGATAAAGAACCCCCCCAAACCCACAAAAGAAGCTGCGACGGTGAATAATTCAATGCCAAATATGATTCTGAATTATCGCTATGAGGTCTATCTTTTTTCTATTATCTGCGCAGACCTATGGATCCCAGTCCTACGCACCTGAAGTAATAGATGTGCAGAGACGCTTCTCCACTTTGAAACTGTCAAGAGTTACAAGATCTTTGAAATCCTCCAACAAAGGATTGCCCATTCTTGTAATAGATAATCAATTAACTACATTCATTAACTTCATTTAATTTATAATAATTTATAATAACTTTGGAATGATAAGGCTCCAATGCTTCTCTACCTCTTCCAGATGCTTTTGCATCTTTGCACAATTATCCAATAATGATACTGTAATGCATGTTTTATACACACCATTTGGAAAGTTACTGGTCAGTGCACAAATTAAAAGTAGATTCAGGTTTTAGCAAATTAGCTACCATCAATTTCTTCTAGAGACTTCAGAAAAATGACATTTTTCATCATATAATTTGATCAAGAGAATATGGTTCTATAAATGGATATTTCAAAGACCGAAGACACTGGTTATCGCAGTTAAGAGTAAGAGTTGAGGTATCCCAGCAGGTACACTTTATTTTAATGTGCTCATTCCACTGTATCAAACAGTAACAAATGTGTCACAGCAATAGCAGCCACACCTACATTGCATTCCTGTGTATATATTTTAAAGTGTACTTACTTGAAATTAAAAGATATAGGACCAAAAGTCATGAGTCCCTTTATTTCTTTTTGTCCAGAGATTTTCAGTGTTTTGAGTGTCCAGATGTGTGGCTGAATTTGTTTCCACATTTGTAACACTGCAAACTTCTCATCTTCTCATCTATGGTCGACAGTCAGCACCTGTCAAAGCCTTTATATACTGGAAAGGAAGACAAACCCATAATGTGACCAGTCCAGTTTTTAGGAATGTATTTACCCCTTAGGGATCAAGAATACTAAATCACAGCGTTTTCTCAACCCACAGTCCTCCTGTCACATTCTTGTAATAAAAAATAGTGATATTCTCTTTCTTTACTCTAGCTTAGTAAATATTCCATGCATTCCTCTATTAAGAATGTTAAAAGCATTGAATTAATGTTATGAAATAGAGTTAAATACAGAGTTCGCATATGGGTTCAAACAAAGCCACAGACTTCGCCCCCTACCAGATTGCATATCGTGCAAATAGATCCACTGAGGATGCCATAGCCCTCCACTCTGCACTGTCCCATCTGGAGCAGCAGCAGAACTACATTCATATGCTCATTGTGGATTACAGCTCAGCCTTCAATACAGTTATTCCAGACATTCTCATCACCAGACACTCTCGGCCTCCCCCCTCTCTATAAAGGACTTTTTTACCACCCGGCCCCAGACTGTGAGACTTGGCCCACACGGACTGAGCACCCGCTCCCCACAGGGCTGTGTGCTGAGCCCCCTTCTGTATTGTCTCTACACCTAGATACAGTACAGGAGGGGGCTCCAGCCCACAACAACAACCTCATAGTCAAATTCACTGACGACACCACAGTGGTCAGACTCATCTCAACAGGAGACGAGACAGCCTACAGAGAGGAGGTCCTGAAGCTGGCACCCAGGTGTTCAGACAAGAACCTGGCTCTGAACACCAAGAAAACCAAAGAAATTGTTGTCAGCTTCAGGAGGCTCAGCACCGACCTAGCCATCCTGGGTCCGTCCGGTTTGACCTGCTTCCTTCCTTCACTACAGGTGCATCAGAGCCAAAACGAGCTGACATCACAGTTCATTACTCATTATTGGAATTGTTATTTTTAACTTTTTTATTCTAGGCATATGTTTGCACTTGAAGGAGAGCTCTTAATCACATCGTATCCACCTTTTTCCGAACGTCAAAAACGTAAGCCTGTTTTGCCGGCTTTGCTCTTCCGGTGGAATTTTATGTTTACATGTCCATGGTTTCGGTAGTTGCAGTAAATGCATGTATTTCTTTTTTTTTTTTCTTCAATGAAAATCTGTAAAACGCATGGATCATTACACCAGCTGGTGTAATGATCCATGCGTGTAATGGTGTTTAACAGTGGATATCACACAAATTGACATCCGTGTTAAAAGCCAGCATTAATAGATCCATGCGTTTACCGCAACTATGACAACTACTACAACACTATGACTGAAAACCTTGGAAACGTAAACGTACAATTCCACCAAACCTGCAAAACTGGCTTCCGGTTTTGCCCATAGCGTTCTAAAGAAACTCGTGGATATGTGTATAGTGACAATACGCATTCTATTCTATATTCAAAAAACATTCTGGAATTTTTCTGGCTAAATTGTCACCAAATTAAACTCAAGACTAGAGGTCTTTACAGGTCCAATTTGACTCGAACTGTAATGGACCCATGAAAATTGTACTTGGAGCCCCAAGTTTTTATATTATATTATAAATCTGAGTTCCGAACCCAAACAGCATGTCGGAACCGGCTCCTAATAGACCTGTGACATACCAGCCCTGAACCCTAAAAAACCTTGCCCGAGTTGCTTTATGATTTAATACAAGTTGTCTAGTGTTAAATAAGACTTGTTTTCATTACTTTCTGTTCCTTACCTAAACATAGTCTTCTACTACCTGGTTCCTGCTGCAGGCACTTCCACCCCCCCCGGCCATAACGTGATATAAACAAGAATAAATCCACATCGTCATTTTCTTGTTTATATTGGTCACGGGTCGGATCCAACCCGTGCAGGGAAGTTACATAGTGCAGTTTCAGCCGACGTGACCCAGCTCAGGCTGCAGCAGCAGCATCATTCATCCTATTAACCATTTTTCTACCATTGCAATCAATCTGGAAACATTATTTTAAGGCAGATAAACTCCGCAGTGTTATTTTAATTAACGTTATTTCATCCAAATTCAGTAATTTCTTCTTAACATATTAAATAGGTCTTAAATGTGTCCCTCAAAACATGTAAAAAGTCTTTTTGCCATTCAAAATTTCTTTGTGGAGCTTGGCCTCAGAGACAGTTTCAGGATTTAATGGGCGGGTCTAAAGCGCAGCCCCTGCCCCCTGCTCTGCTCTAGGTATAAATACAAATACATGGCATCTGTGGTCTTCCCACTTGCTTTTGAGTCTAGCTAAAAGGGGAAACAGCCAACTAACTAAACATAGTTCATGTTCGCACACAGGGGCGACCACTACTATCTTGTTCCTTAACCCTTTAATTACGGCCATGTCGGCGCCGACATGGCGGCGCATGCGCGGTTCACATTACCGTAGTTCCTCGCCCGTTTGCACTAGAGAATAATCTCACCCAGTTCCTGAATGCAGACGCCATGAGCTTTCCTCTCATATACGGTGTATTACGGTAGTCAATTGCACTCGCGAGTGACAGCTGTCCAATCACAGACGAATATCACAGCGTCATAGTGTCACGACGTCAGCGGTTCCCTTTACCTTAACGCTTCGATCGTTTGTGCTAGAGAAAAAATCTAAAGTGTTCCTGAATCTGGAGACGATAAGCTTTGCGTTGATATACGGTGTATTACGGTTGTAGCCAATGGCGCGCCGTACGATTTGTCCAATCACAGACCAGAATCCACACACAAACACACACACACACACACACAGCGGAGCCGGCACCTCCGAGGAGAAGTGGGCGTGTGACAGAGCGAGCGGAGAGAAGAGTGATCGGATTTATTTACAAACAAACCAACATTTATCGAGCAACAATGCAGACAGACAGTCTGCAAGACGGAGAAGACCCCCCCAGGCGATATGTTGAGGAGGACAGTGACCCAGATGAAGGAGTAGGAGCGAGTTCGTCTGGGGGAGAGCCACCCGAACAAGAGTGAGTAGCTGTCAGTAGCTAGTTAGTAGCTGTCAGAAAAACTAAGCTAGCTCACACAACTACGTTTTAGCTTTGTATGAAACTTCACCTTTCAATAGTATGTGTAGATTTAGATTTGTTTATTTAGCATTACTTAACTAGTTTTCTTTTCAATGATTGTGAATATGTTGTTCAAAATGATATCCAATAGTTTTTTTCTCTGCTCTCCTTATTCCACTACACACTATTACATTATCAGAGGTTGGAGGTTATCAAGTCATCTCATTTGCCATTAGTTCATGCACTAAACCAGCTGACTCCCATTATCACAGCTATTCAGCCAGGAAGGTGAGCTGATTAGTGAATGCACCTGGTTCAGTGACCAAGAAGAACAAATACATGGCAATGAGATGACTTGATGTCTCCATAATCCCCACCTCTGCATCATATGGTTTCATGCTTTTTATTCTGTATGTCTAATTTACTTACCTAATTTAGACCCATGGATAGATAGACAAGACAATAAAATACACAGCATCATATTTACCATACTTACCTACTCACCTTGTTTATTGTGTATGTATTTTGTACCATATCTTACTTACCTTGTTTACAGTATTGTTTAGTTACTATATTTCAAGAAGAATGCATTTCTATCTCATCTCACTGTAGTTTGTCTTATATTTGCAACTCTTTTAGGGTGCTGTATTCTGATGCACCATCAGCAGCACAGGAGTGCAGTTCACCAGGTCACAGCCGTGGAAGAAGTCGGGTTCGCAGTGACGGACGGAAGAACGGAGCTGCGTTGCGCAGCCGTTCACCACGTCGTAGTCCACCGCAAGGTTGGAAAACTGAAGCTGATCCTGACATCGTCCCTCAGCTGCCCAGATTTCTTCCTAGAAGAACCCCTGGTGTGCAGCCCCCACTAAACACACCAGGTCTCTCACCAGGTGACATATTCTCTAACTTCTTTGATGCTGAGGTCCTCAAGTTGCTGTGTTCTAACACAAACAAAAATGCAGCAAGAAACCTTCGGAGGGGGAAGAAGTTTCCTTGGAAGCCCGTGACACCAGCAGACATAAAGATGTACATAGGCATGGTGCTCTACATGTCTGTGCTAAACCTCCCCAAGGTGTCCGATTTCTGGAGGAGAAAGACCATTTCCCACATCCCCTTTCCCAACACGGTGATGACAAGGGACCGTTTTTTTCAGCATTTCATCTAATCTCCACATCTCTGATCCAGCTGAGGATCTGCTGAACGACGGAAAACAAGGAACAGGAGACCATGACCGTCTCCACCGTGTCCGACCTCTTCTGGAGATGATGAGGACCCGCTGTATGTCGCTTTATCATCCAAAGCAGAACATCTCTGTGGATGAGAGGATGGTGGCCACAAAGGCTAGGCTGGCCTTCAAGCAATACATGAAGGAGAAGCCCACAAAATGGGGGCTGAAATTCTTTGTTGCTGCCAATGTCAACGGATACACCATTGACTTCAAACTTTACACCGGGAAAGAAACACCTGCAACAGAGAATGGCCTTTCCTTTGATGTTGTCACCTCGCTCATAAACAAAGATTACCTGGGATCAGGGTACATTATTTACTGTGACAACTTTTATACAAGTCCCCGCCTTTTTCTACACTTGGGCCGACAGGGATTTGGGGCTTGTGGGACTTACAGGAGAGGGAGAGTGGGTGTTCCCACCACCGAAGAAAACAGCCTGACAAAGAAGTCTCCCAGAGGATCAATGCGGTGGATCAGGGATGGAGATCTTCTTTTCGTCAAGTGGATGGACACAAGGGAGGTGTCCATTTGCAGTAATATTCATACTGCCTACTCAGGCGACACGGTGCTGCGGTGGAAGAAGGGGGAGGATGGTGGACACCACAAGGTCCCTGTCCCCAGGCCAACAGCGGTGGGGGACTACAACCGCTACATGGGTGGAGTGGACACCTCCGACCAAATGCTGGGGACCCGTTCGGTGCACCGCAAGACCAGGAGATGGTACATTATGGTGTTTCAGCATCTACTGGACATTGCTGTCACCAACAGCTACATCCTCCACAAGGAGCTGTGTGCAGCTCAACACTCGGCACACATGAGCCGACAGGACTTCCAGGAGGAGCTGTGTGCTCACCTCCTGGGAGTTCCAAAAACCGCTGCCCCCCTTGCACCAACACAACCCACAACCCAACATTTCCCTGTCCCCACTGCCAGCTCACAGGGACAAGAGAAAGCACAGAGGGCAAGCATGGGACGGCGACAGTGTGCTCTCTGCAAAAGAAGCACCCCCTGGCAGTGTGCAGAGTGTGATGTGGGTCTGTGCCTCCAGCTGGAGAGAAACTGCTTCAGGGACTACCACAGGGGCTAAAAAACGCCTGCCCACTTTGTAAATAGTTGCCAGTAGAAGAGGCACTGAAAGCTCAGGTGTAGAAAATATTTGTTGTACATATGTATTATAGTTGGAAATTCAAATTTATATTGTTTTATGTTTTGTTCATGTTCATTTCCATTTGCTGTTGGAGTAAAAACCTGAAAAATCCAATTCCGTTTTTTGATTTTTTTCACTTTAAACTGTTATTACATGGTAATAACATACAATGGTGCATTAAAACTGTCAGATATTGAAAGATTGAGTTGTTCTGAAAAAAAAAAGAATCCAAGCAATAACTCTTCACATATTTTATGACACTTTTACAGCCAAAATAACAAAAATAGTCCAGACGGCCTATATTAGGCTTAGGTGTTAAAGTGTTAATGAGTTTACAGTGCTAACATTAACACATTCACACCATGATAAACATCAGTCACCGGGGAGAGAGAGGCTGAAACCCCCGTAACCTTCAGAGGATCCTTCACAACGTTACACAGGCACACACACATACACAGCAGCGACGTGAACACTGTCTTTGACCAGAGTCTCCCTCATTATCACACCTGTCCAACCAAACAGCCTCCACTCCACACAACCAGAAACACAGGAAACCAGACATGAAATAACGGACCGAAAATAACCGTTAGTTATCCTCCACACATCTGAGCAGACGCACAGCTGATCAAACCTCCAGGAAATGTTTCCCGTCACTCTGGTGTCTAAAACAGTCAGCAGCATCAGTCATCCAGGGGTCCGTTTCACAAAGCAGGTTTAGTGAAAACTCTGAGTCTGTTAATCCTGAAATGAGGCAAACTCTTGGTTTTCCGTTTCACAAAGGAGGGTAACTGAAGCTTGGAGTCAGTTACTACGGCAACACACTCAGCGAACCTAATCTGGTCGGGAGCAGGTTTTCTCCGACTAACCTTGAGTTTCTCCTTTTTCTCTGAAGCTGCAGACTGAAAGCAGCGGCTGACAGGACGTGTAGACTCCCTCACCTGGATGTTTTATTCTCCATGAGGATTTGTTTGATCGTTCCTGTTGTTCTGCACCATCACTTTATCTCAACAACCCACAAATGACACAACACATGCGCTCAGAGAAAATTGCACTCTCTCTCAATTATTTTTTTCATAGCTGGTCGATCCACTTATGGATTATTTCCAGGTGTGATTGATGACTACACCACATCCCCATCACGTTGTAATGGAGACAAACTTGAACATATCAAACACACACTTGGAGTTGCACCCGAGGCCTGTATCACGAAGCGAGCTCAGCCTATCCAGCTGAACCTATCCACAACACTGTCACTCTGGATCAGTGGTACCACGACGCTGGTTATGAACTCGGTAACTCAACCCCGGCTTGTGGCTGTGAATCTGTGAACGTGCACATATAAGGGGCGGATTCAAGGCAGCTGACCAATCACAACAATTAGCACCGATATGTCAGAGAAGCGAGGTGAGCGCACCGGAGCGCACACTCCTTTGAGGAAGAAAAGAAAAAGAAGTCCATGGTCATAGCCCGACTTGAGTTATTAAATGTTTAATCAGTGCTGAAACTTGTAAATGAATGCTGTTCTCGATCCGATTCTTTCCTTCTATTCTGATTCTTTGCGGCCAAACAACACAACCATTTTATCATAGATTTTATTAGGGCTGTCAGGCGATTAAAAAAATTAATCTAATTAATTACAGGATTTGTAATTAATTAATCTAATTAATCTCATATCTGCTAACGGTACCCAAGTAAAGAATTTGATGTATACACTGTCAGTTTTCAAAAAAAAAGGCAAAATCTTTTTGCTTCAAGGTTTTATTTGAACTCCAAATTGAAGATTAGCCTGCCCTACAGTAAAAATGGCATACGTAAAATAAAAAGAGGAGTAAAGCCATATATTAAGCGGGAATAGCATCAAAGATGTTAATCAAACCCACACAGTTTCAAACAATGTTCAAAACGCACAGAGCCAGTATCACAACTCAACATAAAGCCCGTTAGCTTAATGCTAACGTATATGTAAAATCTCATAGACGGGCTAACAGTAATTAGCATTCGCTATCGCCATTCCGCGGCACCAACAGCCATAGCAGTAAAGCTGATAAAAAACATGCTTTGATGCTGGCTTTAGCGCTGTTAACACGTCACAGTTCTGACAGTTTTTCATGCGAGAAAGTCACAGTCTGTGGTCAGTTTGCATCGTTTGTTTGGGAGGAGTGCAGAGTCTGTGTGAGCCACGACCGAGCACCAGGGCAGCGGCTGACAGAGCTGCAGCAGCCGCTCTACGGACCTCATCTGCCGGCGGCAGTCTCTCGTCCTCCCGGCGGGGTAGACAACGAGCCAAGTAACGTATCCGCACGCTGTCATACATTTACCGCTGGCTGGTTAAACACTTTTTAGGAGATAAATGTTGGTCTCATTGATTAAATTTAACAACATTCTATATTTATGGGAGTGTCGCCACTCTACCGCTCTACACGTCACGTCCGGACAAGTGCCCCCCTACGGGTCATGCAATGGGCCAAATTTAAAGTGCTCGTGCATTGAATTGCCACTCAGAATTAATTGCGTTAATTTTTCTAACGCGCTAATTTGCAGTGTAATTAATTAATCTAATTAACGCGTTAAACTGACAGCCCTAGATTTTATATTTTCCACCTTTGCTGAGCATAAGGTTTGCTCTGAATTAAAGCAGATATCAGCGGAATGTTTTTGTTGATAAAAGTCCTAAATAGTATTTTCCGTCAGCAATCACTTACATGGAGTGTTTGGTCTCTCCGTCACTCTGCTCTGTAAACCCAGGAGAAAACTTTCCTTGTGGGATACAAGTGTTATCCAATGAGGAGAGAGAACGGCATGAAGGGCTGTGTGTGCAGCCATGGGATGCGCCTGAATGTGGTGACGTAGGGACGAGGACCAATAGATGCCTGACGAGGGCGGGGGCTGCTAACTCATGGTGCGTTCAAGGAAGCTCGTAACTTGTGTTTTTCCTTCCTGTGAAGTCGTACCGGTTCGATCTGGTACGAGTTCACGGGTCAGAAGTTACGAGAGGCCGTTACAGTGCACTTTCACAGACAACAGGACAGTAAAAACACGAGCTACGGGTTACCTGAAACACAACAAAGTCGTAGTTGTGACTTGAAGCTGTAACTTACGGTTTCAAAAGCCTGCCTTGAACGCAGCATTAGCCAAAACGGCCGTGCCGCTGATATCTGCTTTAAGTTATAGAAAAGGTGCATCAATCAAGAAATAAACTTGCTAGATGAAATGTCAAGCATGTGATCTGCTGCAACTCAATTTCCCTACGGGGACAAATAAATTACTACTAGGCTACTACTACTACTACTAGCCTACTACTACTACTTCCTTACATAGAACAGCAGTCCTGCCTATGAGCAGTCAGATTGTTTGAAACTGACCTCTGTCTAAAGAGTTGTGTGATGGAAAATTTCTCCTGATCTTGTGATATGTGTTGCTCAGCTGTGAGCCAGGCTCATTCTTTACTGAATGGATAGAAAACCTTTTGCCACCACAAAAGACCCATGAGATAATTATATTAGGACAGGAGGAGGCTCAGTGATGTCATGTCTTTTTATGCTCCATGGTTGACACCAATTCTGCATTGGTATTTAAATTTCAACCTTCCTGATGGCTTGACAGTTTTGTTATGTATATTATTATTGAGAAAGTAGCCTAAAAAAATTAAAAAAAACTCGGGCCGGGAGTGTGTTGCAGCTATTCAGGTGCATAAAACCTAACGCACATCTCCAGCTGTCCCAGCAGTTGACAATGAACTGATTACATGCCGGGGGGGCGTGGCGCGGTTAACTTACAAATGTTTGTCATTGATTCATTGATTGTATGTGTGTAGTAGGCCACGTGTAAGAAAGCAAAGAAAAAGAAACAGAGACACAATTCTTTCGTTTTTCCGTTTCAAATACATCATGTCATGCAACAGCCTATCTCGTATTGGATGGAGTGCACCATCTACTGAATGAAAATCCGCATCACGTTACGCGCACTGCTGCGCACTGTGCAGACCAACTTCCGGCGGTGAAGCAACAGATTCTGCGACCGCACGAGTGTGTGAACGCCTAACAAAATTAGTCAAACTGTGACTGACAGACGTGCACAATCTGCTTCATACGGACACAGCTTCTTGTCACGTGTGACAGAGGTACGCTTGAGCGCCTGACAAAAATGTTCAATCAGCTTCATGGGAGTGTTAATGCGTGCGTTTGCTACAAAACGCATGAATGATTACGCATGACCACTACGCGTAGTGTGATTTCCGGCGTGCAGCAGTCATCACACGTGAACGTACGCGTGAACGGGGGGCCATTATAAGTCAATGAGAAAACTACATTACATGTCAGGCACTGGCTGCTGCACAGGCGTCACAGCACGCGGGTGTGACACGTCCAGTTGACATGTGCGCACGCATTATGACACGATTGTACCGGTATACACGCACACATGCGCGCACACACACACACACACACATACATGTCCCCCCAAAAATACAAACGAAAACCAGCAAGGACCTTGCAGAATACAGATATTTTTTTTATTTTTTATATTTATTTTGGCTTTTTATGCCTTTATTTGACAGGACAGTTGAGAGTGTGACAGGAAATGGGAGGTAGGCAGTATAGGGCCGTCCGACGCGGGACTCGAACCGGGGCCGCCTGCAGCGAGGACTGTAGCCTCAACACATGGGGCGGGTGCTCTACCAACTGAGCTAAACACCTCCCCAGAATACAGATATTTATGGTGACATTGCATTGCATTTTTTTCATTATTTGAACTTTTTGTTCCTTTCACAATATGCCCTTATTCTATAAACATTTAAGGCTAGGGGTTTGGGTTTGGTTTTTTGTGACAGATGACAGAGGGCAAATTCTTAAGTCAGAGGACAAACTTCACAGAAAGTGCAGCTTAACATCAGCATTCAGATTCTTAAGCATGTAAGGATGAGAAAGAATTCACAGTCTTCCTTTGCAGTGTGGCGGGTTTTACTTGCTTGGTGAGTGAGACTATTTAAGACTGTGACTAGTTCTCACAGAAGCCCAGGAATTGCCCCAGAGGCATAGATTTTCTGGCACTTCTTCCTGGATTTTTACGTGTGTGAGAACTTGACTGAAGCAGCCATGTCCTGCAAATGGTGACTTCTTCTTCTACAATTTTCTCAGGTCAGCCTGGTCTCAAACTTGTGTTATGGTGACTTTAGGGATATATAGATTTAGAAAACTTTTATTGTAAATTGATCGGGAACTGCCCATTGGTCCGACCGGTTCCAGGGTGCCATTCCGAAGGGCCGCCACTCCGAACGTTTACTTTCATTTGTCGGAATGCCAATTTTCTCAGGTCAGCCTGGTCTCAAACTTGTGTTATGGTGACTTTAGGGATATATAGATTTAGAAAACTTTTATTGTAAATTGATCGGGAACTGCCCATTGGTCCGACCGGTTCCAGGGTGCCATTCCGAAGGGCCGCCACTCCGAACGTTTACTTTCATTTGTCGGAATGCCGACCCCTAATTATTTATGGGAAAGGGGTGCCATTCCGAACCTGAAAAAGAGGGTGCCATTCCGAACCTGAAAAAAGATGAATGGTTTTAGCAGGGTACCCACTCCAGCAAATGCATTGGTAGTGTAGTTGTTAGAGTATTCGTTTTTGGTGCGGTAGATCAGGGTTCGACTCCCGGGGGAAACACCTATTAATAGTGATTTTATTGGCCTCTACCTAATCTTTTTACTAAACTTAACCAACTCCTTTCTACATTGCCTAAACCTAACCAAAGCACAGAGCAAGGACATTTGTTTTCAGCAGGAGCGCCGCGGCTGCATCAGACTCGCACCTGGGTGAAACTTTGGAGGCGGAGGCGGAGGGGGAGGGGGAGGGGGGTGTTGTCCCCGCGGCGCGTCGTGTCAAGCCGGGCAGGAAGTCAAACCACGAGAGAATCCGGTCAATTTTCAAAATAAAACACATTCGGAACGGCGGCCCCTCGGGAAGTTCGTAATGACGGACCTTCGGGAATTTTCGGACTGGCAGACCGTCGGAATGGCGGTCCTTCGGAATGGCGGTCGCCCCCCGGTCCGACCTCCCAATGGTCCGACCTCCCGTTACACCGACAAAATACCCATTGGTCCGACCTCCCATTGTTTCGACCTCCCGTTATTCTGACAAAATCAACCACAAGTCGGACCAATAGGAGGTCGATCCAATGGGTGGTCCCGTTAGTCCGAACTGTCATCACTACTTTCTGACAAGCTCTTCCATTCATACGAGCATGCAGCTTTCTCTCTCTCTCCCCACACGCGCGGCCCAGAATAATTTTCTCTCCCCGCTCCGCGAGCCTGCTGCAGCCGCCGCGCCAGCTGACAGTAGACTGAGAGAGAGAGAAAGAAAGAGAGAGTAAATTTGGCTTTGGTTTGGTTTAGGCAATGAAGAAAGGAGTTGGTTAAGTTTAGTAAAAAGGCCAGGTAGAGGCTAGACAGGCCAGAAGCAGAATGAGCGCTATGTCATGAAGTGCTTGTTTTGCAGTTAATTATGCACATGATCCGCGCAGCAGTGCGTAAAAGTCGTGCGTAATGACAGCTCCTCGTTTGTGTAAACTGCACCTCTTCTTCCACGTGTGTCTTATTGACAGACAGGTGGAGCCTATATGAATAATTATATAAATGCATGGTGAATGTTGGGAATGGAGAGTTGGACTAATACTAGTCCAGTTCGAACTAATGAGGACCTCCCATTAGTTCGAACTCTCATTACTCCGATTGTCGGACCAATGGGAGGTCGGACTAATGGGAGGTCGGACTAATGGGTGGTCGGACCAATGCCATGGACCCAATTGATCTTTGGTCTCACTCACATATGAAAAAAACAGATGTTTGCCTGCAAGACTTACATGAGACAAAACAAATCAACCATGGTCAAATTATAAAACAAAATTAAAAGTCAAACGTACAGGTAACAACCGCACTTATCCCCTTTCCTGGCATTGAGGATAAAGGAGCCCTTGTAGGTCTTTTTCTTTGCCAGAGGTCTATACCGCCGCCCTGAGGGGAGTAGTTCAAATTCACTTTGTAAGGGGTGAGTCCAAGGGGCAGTTGTCGGTCTGAGAAGTGAAGCTCACTTCTGCATTCAAAACACTACCCTCCCCGGTAACGCTTTATATTAACAGGCATGCAAACTTGCCACCTTTCGGCGAAATTCGCCGTTTTGAAATCGAAATGGGTCATTCTTCTGAATCGCGTAGATCCGAGGAGAAAAAATTTGATGGGGGGGGGGGGGGTCTCGGGCCGAGCCGAGCATGTCAACTAGCGAGTGGGACTGTGAACCTCAAAACAACACAAGACCCGGACCACAGATTTATTTGCCGCCACTCTCTTCTCGTGACAACAAATGACTGACAAGAGTGGCGTGTGAGAGAAGCCCCATCACCAATCAGAAGTGAGGAGGGCGAACCCTTCTCTCCCTCTCCCTCCCTCCCCCCGCCTCGTATCTCCCACTCGGTGGAAATTGCGGCAAGCTAAGAATTAATATCAACAGTTTCTTCTGAAGCTAAAATGCTAAAATTTGACTGATGATCAGTGTTGGGTTACCTTTTTTCAGTAACTAATAACGTAACGCGTTGCTTTTTTAAAATCAGTAACTCCGTTTCCGTTACCGAACGCTGCGTTACTCCGTTCTTTTCCGTTCCCTCTGGTGAGGTTTTACAACGGCACACAGTTCCCATAACATTTTAGCGATCAATAAAGTTTCATTGAATTGAAAGACAGAGCACAACAAAGCACTCGGTGCCCTCTAGCGTCCTACATGTAATCAAACACGCTCCATGAAGAGGACGAGACAGGTCAGAGCACGGCATGACGGCGAGCTAAGCTAACATTAGCTAACGCAGCATCCGAGTCCGAAGCTGTGTGTCAGTTCAGGCTGCAGCTGGGACACAGCTCCAGAGTCACAGCGAGCACACGCTACACGCAAGCACCCACTCCACCTAAACAGCAGCGGTTAGAGTGCGACACGCTCTGTGTAAACACAGCTGATCGATCGCTCTGTGTAAACACAGCTGATCGATCGATAAAAATTACCGCTTGAGTGAATTTTATTTTATGTTATGATTTATATTTTGTATAATTTGCAACTCTATGTGTCTCATGTCTTTATTTCAGGATGAGAGATTTAGGAGTGGAGGATGCTATTTGTATTAAAGAGCTGGATGCAGGCATCAGATGTTCTTGGAACTTCACCTGGCTTAATTTGAAGAGTCATGTGGAAGTTATTTTGTAGTGTATTTATTAATTCAAAATGCCTCTGGTTGCACTTATAACACAAACTACGAAATTCACTTTTCCGCGCGTGCGCACATCTGCGTACCCTTGTCACCTTTTTCACCCCTGACCAGTTTGCATGCCTGTATTAAGGTCCTTGTAATAAGCATTAGTTAATAGGTAATAAGGCCCTTATAAGTGATTACAAGATGCTTATTAACATTATTATGCGTTTATGAGACTATATATGTATTAATAGTCTCATTATAATATAGTTAATAGAAGATTATAAGAGATTTATAATAACTTTTAAGAAACTTAATTAACTGTTTGCTGATGCTTAAGAACATTAATAAAATCCTCATGAGTATTTTATAATTGTTTATAATAACATAGCCCAACTTTTGTTTATTAACCTGTGGTGTTGTCCTTGTGAGAGTGTGAGTGTGTGTGTGATTGGGTGTAGCCCCATCTGGTGGGCACCTGTGAGGAGGGTGGAGCCAGAGAAGCAGAGGCCTTAAATCCAGCACAGCACAGCAACCAGGTGTGGTTCTGGAAAAGGCAACAAGTTTTCGACCGTGCGGAGGCTGCAACCCTGCCTAGTCTCAGTTTTATGTTATGTTATTTTATATTTAACCACTCTGTAAGCAAAATAAATGGTCAACCGGAACACTTTCTCCTGTTCATCTTCTTTCATCACCATCACCTCAACCAACTGCACGTGTCATTCTTAAATCTGGACCAACCACCACAAGGAGTAATCAAAATTGCTCCTACACCAACCATTATGTCTTTGTTATGCCTTTATTAATCATTTTTTCTTTGACTTTATTGCTAATCTATTATGCCCTTGTTTACAGTTAACTGTGCTTTTTGCAGGTACTGGATCTAAAGTGGAAACAATATCTTATTAAGGCTGATAAATGCTTTACTGTGTATTATTATGCCTTCAAGAATATGTTTTTGCTCGCTTTATCAGATAAAATATACTTTATTATGCCTTTATTATCAGTTAACTACACACTTGTTAAAAGTCAACTATGCTTTTTGCAGGTACTGGATCTAAAGCGAGAACAATGCCTTATTAAGTCTAATAAATCTTCTATTATTATTTAAAAGATCGTTTGTTCCTGCATCAATCAGTCTATATAACAAGTTCTAAAATGTGTATTCCTAATATGTTTTTGATGTTTGAGCTACCAGTTAATCTTGAATTTCCCTGTAAGGGATTAATAAAGTATCTCTCTACTCTCCTCTCTCTCTATTATGCATTTATTTATGGCTTTTTCCCCCTCTTTTTTCTTTTTTTTTATTATTAAGTGTTGCCAATACAAACCAAGTGAAAAACAACAAAATCATGCCAAGACAAACCAGGACAGGACAGAACAGAACAGAACAAAGGACAAAGACATAAAATACACACAAACTAAATAGCCGTAACTGGTGCAAGGGGGGCATTTATTTATGGCTAATGATTTTCACAACTTCCACATCTGGAACAAACAATACATGTGGTCAAGGTTGATATGATGAAAAGAAAAAATTGCTCAACACAACAAATGTTTCAACAGTAAAGCCCAAAGAGGTTTTATTTATTGCTGTGGCTTTCAAAGACGCATCTCCTAAAAATGTAAAAAAAAAAAGAAACTGGCTTTTGAGCTCCAGCTCATGCTTGTGTTTCTGGAGTTTGGCAGTGGGGGCCATGTGGGCAGCACCTGAAAGAAATAACAATTCAAACTTAATACTTCATCATGGGTTATGCCTTCCCGGAGGAGAGTTTACAGGGGCAATGAAAGACACAAATAAAAAAATAAAAACACAACATCAACCAAATTACATAAAGTTAAAGAGGAATGAAAGGCCTGTACTATAAAATAATCATTCTATTCTATTCAGACATGTGGTCATGATAGGCCCTACAGGATATTTGGTACATTAAAAACCATGTTTCCATATTTGATTCAAATCAATGTGCTGTTGATTAAAATGCAAACAGCAGCAATTACCATCTCCAAGAATGTGTAAAACAAACAAACACAACAGACAGTGCACATCTAAAGAGGGAAGCTACATTATTTCCATAATGTAACCTGCCTGTAAGGTATAGCTGGAGACTAAACAAGTTACCAGTAGGGTTGGGCACCGAGAACCGGTTCCAAATAGGAACCGGTTCCTAACGTCCAGTTCCGGAACCGTTAAGAAGACGTTTGCATTTCGGTTCTTCTTATCGGTTCCTAAATGCCCGCACTAGTTTGTGTTACGCTGCCCGGCGTGCTGCTGCGCTCAGTTTATTCTCGGGGTTTGTGTTACTCCGCCTGCTGTGCTGCCGTGCCCTGCTCTTTTCCCAGGTGTGTATTAATCCGCCAGGCATGCTCCGCAGCTGATCATCATGGAACGCAAACGCCGCTCACAAGCCTGGCTCTATTTCAATTGAAAAAAAGACGGTTTTGCACAGTGCAACAAATGTGCTAAACTTAGAACTGCAAAAGGAGGATGCACCACAAATATGAGCAAACACCTTCGCCTGCTGCATGGTATAAAAATAAACGAGTGTACTGTGTTTGACGCGTTGCGTCGCTCTCCTGGTCCCGTCGCTTCCTCGGACATTCAACCATCAGCTGGCAACTCCTCGTTGGAAACGGAATCAGGTACATGAAAATTATGATTGTCTTGACAATTATTCTTAACAGACCAGCTTACGTTATAGACTCCCAGTTGCTAAAACTGTGTCAAATATGTTCATAGTTGTTGAACGCTCCGAGAGTGATGCTAACGTTAGCCAGTCTGGGCCTGCTGCTGCTGCGGTAACCGGCCAGCGACCCCCGCCAGCAAAGCAACAACAAACCCCTTTCAGCATGGCAGCAAGGGGAAAGCTGTCAGCGGAGCAAATTGCTGAGTGCCACAGAAAAGTAACCGCTTATGTGGTAAAAAAGGCTGCACCCCTTCAGCGATGTCGAGTCGCCCACATTTAGGTAAATAAGAATAACGTTAAGCTAACTGGTAGCTACTTTATCTACCCCTGACCTAAGTTACAGTAACGTTAACAGTTCAGTTTTAACTTTATTGACAGATTTGTTTTTGGCACAGATTAGTGCTCGTTTCATTTAAAATCATCATAGAATATGGACATGTGCTGAAGTGTCTGTGTGTATTTATTACAATTTCCTTTTATGCTCTGCATAAAAGTTAAATGCTGTTTGTTTTTGTGTTTGCAGGGATATGATCCACGCAATAAACCCAAAGTACACTCCACCTACAAGGGAGTGTTTGACTAATAGATTGATCCCAGCATGGTACCAGGTAGAAAAATCTAATGTGATCTCAGAGCTGAGTGAGGTCAGGCACATAGCCCTCACTTGTGATGGCTGGACCAGCCTAACCCAAGACCACTACCTGACTGTCACAGTGCACTATTTCGTGGAAGGCAACATGAGACAGAAGGTCCTTGCAACAAAAGCTGTGTACACAGCCCAGACAGGCATTGTCGTTGCAGAGGAAATCAGCGACATTCTTAAAGATTTTGGCGTGTTGGATAAGGTAGTAGCCATTACTGTTGATAATGCGGCCAATATGGACGTAGCCGTCAAACGGCTGCAGTTTGTAAAGCTTGGCTGCTTCGCTCATTCACTGAACCTAGCAGCGCAAAGTTTGTACTCCAGCAGCTCAGTGGCTCAGTGGACTGCAAAGATTCGCACCATCATCGTCTGGATGAAGAGGTCGTCGATGGCGAAGGTGGTTCTACGGGAAAAGCAGAATGTCAATCAATGTCTATGCTTAAATGAATACCACAAGGGTCAAATTAAAGCAAGTCCTCTCTTCGTAGTGCACTGCAATGTACATTCTGCTGGTATTAACAATGGTAAAACTATGCAACATTACATAAATCTGTCTTACTTATTGCACTGTATGAAAATTGCATGTCATATTGATGTCAATTCTCTACGTATTTGTGATTTTCTTGTTCGTGTCAGACCTTCCTCAACATTCACTGATTCTCGATGTGAGAACACGGTGGAATTCTCTCTACCTAATGGTGGAGAGATTCCTTGAACAATATCCTGCAATACAAGCAGCCAGCCTCGACCAGCGCCTGAGAAAGAATATGGAGAGGGACAGGTAGAGATAGGAAGATCAATAGGATATAAGAATAAAATTAGATGGAGCCTAAGAATGTGCATTAGGTTCTAAGAAAGAAGTTAGCACACTGGTTTGCTGTATTATGCCGTGGAATTAATTTAAACTCACTTGTCAAATAGCACTGTTTTTAAAGAGAAAAAAAATAAATATTTTGAACTGTACTGAAATGTATTCTATTATCACACACAGGCTTGATCGGCTGACAGATGGTGACTTCAACAAGGCAGAAGACTTCATCAGGCTGATGCGAGTTCTTTACACCAGCACACTCTGTGTTTCCACTGAAAAAAGCCCAACAGCCGGACAGATCCTGCCGATCATCCAAAAACTTGAGAAACACTTTGCTCCTGAAAATGGAGACACAGCATTCGTGGCTGACTTGAAGAAAAGGGTCTGGGGAAACCTGTCTACCCGGTACAAGGTAATGAGTCATGACTGAGGTTATCAAACGAATGAAAATTAAAATGCATTAAATACTTCTGTTCCCGTGGCTTGATGTAATAGTAGTTTTATTTTTATTGTTTTAAAGAATAAAGACATTAGGTTCTTCTTGGAAGAGGCCACTGCTTTAGATCCCCGCTTCAAGAATAAAATGGACAACACCGCAGTCTGGGAACGGATAAAGTTGAAGCTCCTTGAAAACTCTTGAGGAGGTGAAAAGTCATTCATACACAAATATATATACTGTATATATACTGTCTCCCTCACTCCTCAACATTTTATATTTAATTTGCATTTTACACCATCCATGCAGTAATCATTAACACTGTACTGTTAATACTTTTATCATCTTACTACAACAACTCTACTGTTAATCAGTTGAGTGCATGCCTTTATTAGCACATATTCTATGATAGACTGACAACTCTCTGTACTGGTGGCTAAGACAGTTCACTGGTGTCTAAGGTTGCTTTCACACCTAACCAAGCGGACTCGAGTTCGCTTGTGGGGCTGAAAGTTGCAACATTGTTGCATTATCATTTGATCCGGTTCCGCGTTCACACTGCAATTTCTGAACCGCACCAAACTTAATACTTTAGGTCTATGTCTTGAATGTTTGTGATGTGTTAGGCCTATATGGTGTATATATGTATAGAATGCTATGTAAACTGTTAATTCTTACCTTTTCTATTCTACTCTTTTATTGTTTTCTACCTGCCCAGGGACTACAGATGGAAAGTAGCTAGTAAGCTAAATCTGGTACAAAGCATCTCTTCTCGTCTTGAGACTAATGTTATTTTGTACGTTGTCCCTGTTACAAATAAACTTATTATTAATTAATTAACTTGTGCATCAAACATTCTGAGCGTCAACAGTCAACGTCACAACAGCTGGTCAAAGTAGGAGGGGAAATCACTCCCGACCGACAGACCTGCTGGATAACAGTAAACATGGAGCAGCATGTGAAGTTGGCTGTTTTGGGGATGTTGTTTCTTTTTTTTTTTTTTAATCTATCAACTGCGCATGGCTCAGCAAGCCCAGTACGACCACACCGGCCGCCGAGGCGCCGCAGACCGGGGCCCGCTTCCTTTCGGCGCCCTTGTTAACCGATGGTGTAGTTCAGATCAGACCCGAAGCGGCCGGCTCGCACCGTGCAGCGATGGTCTCGGCGTCTGGTCTGTTTTGTGTGCGAGCCGCGAGTGATCGCGTCAATTCTGGCAGGAAGTCACATGAAGAAACACGAGACAATCCGGTCAATTTTCAAAATAAAATACCGAGATTGACAAAATAGGTGTACATTTGTCGCCTATTTGTGTTCATAATCTAAACCGCGAGAGAGGAACACACATAACATCACTACACACACACACAGCGCTGAGGGGCAGTGTGATATGCTGCCGGTGTGAACCTGCAGCTGCACTGAGGACAGAGAAAAAAGACGGAGACTGATGAGAGATGTGGAGTTGTTGGTGTTGCTGCGTCACTACGTCATGCACTACATACATTTGGTCCTGTGTTTAGTCCGCTGAGCTTTCACACTGCATACGAACCGAACCAGGGTTCACTTGCAAACGAACCGAGACCCCCGTTTTCAAGCGGACCAGAGTTCGTTTGTTTGATCCGCACCAGAGTTCGTATGAGCGTTCACACCTGCCCAAACGAACCGGACTATCCGAGCAAACGAACTCTGGTCCGTTTAAAGCGGACCAAAGGAGGGCAGTGTGAATGCGCCCTAATTTTATTCTTATATTCTATCCATCTTGTCCCTCTCCATATTATGTTCTCCGTAGTCAGTGGCAGTCCATGACCAAGAGTTTGGTGTCATGCAGGGCGAGGGAAACCAGGAAGGTGTGGAGACTGAGAACGAGGAGGAAGAGAACAATCTGAGTAGATTACCAAAATTATATTTGTTATGTTCTTCTCAGTCATAAAATAAGATTTTAATGTTGTTGTTTCTTTTACTGATAACTGTTCTATCCTGTGTTTGTTTTGCAGCCTCCTCCTCCCAAACAATCCAAAAAGTCTCCACTGGAGGAGCTTTTTGCTGAGGAGGATGCTGTGAAGACGACCTTACAGGAGGGGTTGATGTCCATGGAAAGTTGTGCTGAAAAGGAGATCCAGGCGTACCTGGAAATGCCCCCAATCATCACAGCATCTGATCCTGCAGCCTGGTTCTGGACCCAGAAACAAACCTATCCTTTACTGTCAAGTCTGGCCTTCTCATATTTATGTGTCCAGGCCTCCTCAACACCTAGTGAACGGGTGTTTTCAACTGCAAGAAACACAATCTGTGCAGAACGGTCGCGTTTACTGCCCGAAAAGGCAGACATGATAATCTTCCTGAACAAGAACTGCTTTTGATTTGTCATGACTGCACCAGGGTTTCAGTTTGTTTTTACATTGTTTCATATACTGTACATCCACTTGGTCTGCAGCTCTTTGCTTTTTAGACTGCTGCCAACATGTAATGTTATTTAAAGCTTCAGTTGGTAAGTTGGAGAAGAGAGCAGACTTAGCTGAAAAATTTGAACCGACACAAGCTTGACGTCACCCCCCCTCCCTCACCGGTGCACTCATGCCCTGCCTCCTGGCCCCTCCTCTCTGCCGCGCCTGTGCTGCGCTCGCGCGTCGCTGCAGCCGAACGTGACGTGAAGCGGCAGAGTGGCATACACGACATGGAGTGCGAAACGGTAAGAGAAAAACTTAAATTCAACTCCACACAGCTAGATAAGCTTGAATAAGAATCTGGGTAGCTATACCTAAGTTCGGAAGTTGTTACTCAATTGTTTATTTGGAAATAAGAACTCAAATATTGATGTTACTTTGCCGTGTGTCAAGTAGCTAAATGTAGGTTATGGTTCGTTAGCACCGTAGCACGCCATACACAGTAGTAGCCAGGGCATTAGCGTAGCCTAGTTTGCTAGTAAAAGAGAAGCTCATTTACAGTCTATGCCTCTGATGTGTGACATGTTGCCTATTTGTTGATATGTAGAGTTTTGAGACCGAGCGGCAGAGCTCCGATGAGGAGTACACCCTCTCTGCTTCTACAGCAGACGGGCGGCAGGCAGACGATGGAGCCGTCGAGGTGCATCTGGCCGGGGTCAGGGCCGGGGTCGACGGGGCAGAGGCCGTCGTGTCCAAACAGTTGATGACCTTGGCGTTGAGGACATTGCTCGGGTTGAGAGTTTGATCTCACAGCGGATAGCATATGAACATGTAAGTAACAGTCTGAAATTGACAAATACTTCATTGTATGTAATGTAACAGCTGTTAGCTGTCGAGCCACAGTAATTATTATCTTTTTTTAAAAATTACAATTTACTTCATCTTGTTACTTCTAGGAACAAATTCAACGACTGGATTTACACCAGGCATGGACCATTTTGGAGCAAAGTTTGTTACGGAACCCCAGTCTCATATTTGATGTCCTCAGCCAACTGGTACCTGATTCTCCTCCACCAGTTCCTCCAGTCCATCTCCAGCCCTCTTGGTGCATCTGCCAGAGATGCAGACATGCCTACGCTACTGGAGCAGAAATGTTGCAACCAACAGCCACAAATATGTATTTCAACACTACTACACATAGAGGTCTACATTTTGCAGGAGAGCACGAGCTGCGTGCTGTGGCTGGACATGGACAGTATAGGGGGTTTGTTCCTCAGAGAGTGTAACTGATGCTGTAGTTAGAGCTGCACAATATATTGTTTGATTATCATCGCAGTGTGTGCATGTGCAATACTGGCATCACAGGATGTGCAATGTTTTTCCTCTTTTTTTAAATAACATGTTAATTTGTTTTGCTTCAGAAAAGCATCTCTGAACCAGCTCCGTGCTCCACTTAGTGTTCTAATTAGAGATCAACACCCGTCCGATACACTAGTGTTGAAGTTTTTAGTTCTCATAATTTCATTTTTACAATTGGGAGTCATGTTAACATGTGTCAGTATATACATATTGTATTTGATATCCCAATATATATTGCAGAAAAAATAAATATTGTAATGTTAGTTTTTTCTCAATATTGTGCAGCCCTAGCTGTAGTGAGTGCTGAGTTGTTGTTCTATTTGTTATATAAATAAACAATAAAGTGTGTTTTCTAAAGTGATTTGTTTCTTTTTGCATAAATGAAAAAATATAGAACCTTACAGTATTTGAAATACCTTTAGTTGAAGCAATCATAATCACTGGGTCAAAACAAAACATGAAATGTCTCTAGCATAACAAGCTTACTGAAAACAAAGACAACAATTTTAGATGAGTGGTCCCCATTTATTTGACTTTATAATCAAACAAACTTTCATCCATTTCTCGTTTTGCAAGGGTCAGCCTCATGTCTGTGGAAAAAGCATAAAGAATTGGAAATGTGATCAGAATTGGATTTTTTAATTCTTACATCCTGATGGGTAATTCTTCCTATCAGTCAAACTAAAATAGTTTAGTACCTACTACAATCGTAGTATAACAATAAATCAAAGGCATAATTGTTTTGCATAGTTTTAACACACACTTTTCACTTGATGGTTTTCTGGCACTGGTGGCGTTTCTATTGGCTTTGTGTCTAAAACATCATAGTGTCCTCCATGCTGATGGACTGAAAAGCATATTTTGTTTTAATGGTACCACCAGTTCTGTGTGAAAAGGAAAAACAACGAGAAACAAGAGTAGTTGTGTTCATGGTACTGAGGTTTTGGTGAAGAACTTACCGAACACATAATGGTGGGATATAATCCTCATCATCGCTGTCGTCATAGTCACTGTCCTCTCTGGTTTCATCTTCCTCTGAGGATGAAACATCTCCTGTGACCTCAACTGGAGACCTCGTCTTGTCCTCTGCCCAGTCAATACTATGTTGAAGACATGCTCATGTCCCTGAAAATCATCAATGATCATGATCAGAGCCTGACCAAATAACTAATTATGGTACATAGCATGAATCTAATTGGGCCATAATTTTCTTACCTATCAGAGAGTAACTCGCCAACAATGCTTGAAAGTGATACGTGCCCGGCTGCCGTTTAGTTGGTGTTGACGTTGTCGCCACAGATCCCGCCTGATATCTGCAAGAGAATATAATTCAGTATTTTGTTAGTCTGTTTAAAAAATATGAACATATACATCTAACTCAGGTAATATCCTCCTGACATGTCAGCTAGTAGTTAACATACAGGTAGCGTGTTGACGTGTTGATCGACGTTTAAGTTAGACAACATTATGGATAATCAACACTGCTGGTCAACAAATGAGCAGACGTACAGTAAATCTACGAACAGCTACGGCAACATTTACTAACTTGGCAAAAAAAAAAAAGGAAAGAAAAGAATCACTTATTTCAGTGAGTATCATGTTTGGAGAAAAGAGAAACTTTTCTACTGTTTTCCATCTGAATGATAACAGTGAGGTTAGCCTTACCAGCAGAAAAAAGCTAACTCTGCTAACCGTAGGCTAACATACTCGCTGCGGAGGTTTACTGGAACAATTTCCCATAAAAAAATCCAAACAAATATCATGTAACGTTAGGGCTTACCTGTCAAGAAGAAACGTTGCCAACTCGGAATTGGTTTTAGGCTAAATCCTTTCAGGTCACGTAGCTCCCTCCACCTCTGACAAGCTAATTTACCCTCATTTTATCTCGAGCTCGGTCAAGTTCTTTCTTTTTCGATCTTCCTCAGACGTCTTTTTCGTTGTTTTAGCCGTATATGCCGTCGCTGGCAGCCGTGGTAGAGGCAGCTTCTTTGCAGCTGGCTGTTGTTCCGCCATAGCTTCACTAGCTCGCTGCCGCTACACACAGTTCTGATAGAGCGGCAGCCAGCGGCAGGGGAGCGAAGGGAGGGGCGTGTCGCTGAGCCTGTGTGGAGTGATTGACGGATGTCAGACACTCCATCAGGCGCTGCTCTGGCTCTGATTGGTTGTTTTCTACCGGGCGCGGTGGATTTTTGCAAATCGCTGTAGGGGCAGTAGGAGGGACTAATGGAGCTGCTTTTTCACACATTTTACAAGTCTCACATTTTACTGTGCGGCCATATGGACAGTTTTATGAAACAACACAATAAGTTAGTTTTGTTCAAGTTACCAACTGAAGCTTTAAGCAGTATTCAGTTATCCAGTTACAGGGGGGGCAATCGCCATTCCGACATGCTGCCACTCCGACATTAGGCCCTAATTGTCGGAATGGCAACACTTAACCCTTTAATTAAACGTCCCATCATTCCGACAATTTTCGTCTCCTAAGGTCGGAATGGCGGTATTTTTTTCTTTTTTAAACGTGTTGCCATTCCGACAAATCTTTTAAAAGCCCCCCCGCAGACAAGTGTCTGTGAGCTGTCACAGCAGCTGAGTGGAGCTCATGCGTCTTTACGCACATAGCAGAGTAGCCTACATACAGTATTGACTCTCATCTTCAGTATTTTGACGGCGCCACAGTCCACAGATGTAGCCTACATATGTGATATATAGTCAACAACAGTAGTTTACAGCTAAACATTCACACATGGAGGTGCGCGCTATGGCACAGATCTCAGGTGGGACACTCAGGCCACGCGGATCTAAACGCCCCCCTCCCGCTGTCCATTAAGTCTGAGTCCCCGCTGAGGGAATGAATGTATGTGGAGTGTGTGTGTGTGTGTGTGTGTGTGTGTGTGTGTGTGTGTGTGTGTGTGTGTGTGTGTGTGTGTGTGTGTGAGAGAGAGAGAGAGAATGCGCGTGCACGAGCGCACAATCTGTCTGTGCAGGCGTGTGTGTGTGTGTGTGTATGGGGGTGCGCGGTCGCAGAGTCAATGTTCATGCAGGTGTGTGTGTGTGCGTATTGGCGCGTGGTGAGGGCGAGTGAGAGAGAGAGCTTGTCCTACTGTCCAGTGTCCACACGGGAGAGACGCCGCGGCTCCGCTGAGGAGACCAAACCAATCCTCTCCCTCGTCCCGCTTGGCTGAAACGGGCCTGGCCGGGTGGTGTCCAAACGGGCCTTTACAATCCACAGGTTAATCCACAAGGGAAAGTAAATCTACTGCGCCGCTTCAGAACTGCCGCTCCACCGGCCGTCCCAGCGCCGACTGTGTTTCTCACTCCCTCATCTCACCACGTCACTTCCCCGTTTAAACCCTCGGTCCCATTACTACACCTGTGCGCATTACGCACACCATGACAGCAGAAAAAAACATTCATTCATTCATTCCGGGTCCGCCCGTACCCGAGCGCAAACAACAAATATAATTGATCATTTCCCTGGCCTCATACACAATGGAAAACAAACCCTGGGGAGCAACACTGTAATTTTAACCCCCCTGCTCTATGGCCAGGTAAAACCCAGTGGATCACTACAACATGTGTACAGATGTGATATATAGTCAACAACAGTAGTTTACAGCTAAACATTCACACATGGAGGTGCGCGCTATGGCAGATCTCGGGGGGGGACACTCAGGCCACACGCGGATCTAAACGCCCTGACCAGAGGGATCAAAGACGGACGCTCTCTCAGTCCTGCTCCCAGAGCTGAGCAGCCACGTACTGGAGAGGAGAGGAGAGGAGAGGAGAGGGAGGAAAGGAGAGGAGAAGAGCGCACTGGACCAGAGAGGTGCGTTGTGCGTAACGGCGCTGTATCGCTTCACATCCGTACACATCTCTTAAAACATGAAACACACACACGTTATGGAAACGCCTTGTCGGAATGGCGGGACGAAACTGTCGGAATGGCAGGATGTTTTTATGTCGGAATAGTGGGATGTCGTAATGGTGACATGTCTGAATAGTAGAATGTCTGAATGGCGGTATGTCGGAGTGGCGGTATGTCGGAATGGCAGCATGTAACCCCAGTTACAGTTAGGGACCCTCCCTTATAATAGAATACCCTAGTTACAGTACAGCAACCAAATTAAACTGTGTCAAGCCAACTGGCATGTGAATAAATAAAAATGGCCCGTGTGAAGGCTTTTTTCAAATGAAAAAAATTCTTGTTTTTTTCTCTCTCCTGCACTTCAAAGAATCGGAATCGAGAATCGTTTAGAACCGGAATCGATGGTGAGAATCGGAATCGTTAAAATCCAAAAGTTGCCCAACCCTAGTTACCAGTTGCATAAACTAGAGTATTTTTTTTATGTAACCGAGTGCCCTGTTTAGCCACACATCAGGGGCCTCATGTATCAATGTTGCGTACGCACAAAAAAACGGCGTACGTCATTTTCCACGCCAATGTTCAGATGTATCAAAAGTGAAATGACCGTGGAAAACCGTGGCGTACGCACTTTTCTACAGCTATTGTTCCTTTGGTGACACTTAGGGCGCACTCACACTAGGCAATCGTACCGTGCCCAAGCCCGTTTGCTCCCTAAAGTCCGGATTCTATAGACCAATTCGGCGAAATAACCGTTAGTCGAACGCCGCCATTACTGCGGTGGCAGCTCCCAGTCAGGCAGCTCTGGGCTCAGTGTGCGAAGCGGCCGTTTGAATGCAAGTGCCGAGAAGTGGAGCTTTTTTCTTCTATAAATTATGTCTAGGAAGGCTGGGAGGACATGTGCCGTCCTCGGCTGTTCTAATATCAGCAGAATACAACAACTTTAGACATAAGACAGCCCCTTACTGCAGGAGGACTGGCCGTGTTTAGACCGTAACGTTACGTAGCTACAGTGAAGAGCAACAGCAGCAGCAACAGCAGCAGCAACAGCAGCAGCCGCAGCCGCCGCCGCCGCCAGCGATGCAGCCACAGCTGACCTGTTGCTACCTGGCTGCTCTCCTTTCTCATCGTTACCTTCACATCGTGGTGATGGTCTGAATGTCTCACTGATCCTTTCAATATGATGTGATGGTCGTCTAAAAGCCGGTGTAAAATATGTCCGACCCAGCCGGAGCTAAGGTCATTTTGACCATAAATCAGAGACTTGTAACTGACGTTTTTCTGCTCATCAGAGGCCAGCTGATCAAAAAAATATTTTTGAATGTCTTAAACAAAGCACAAGTCGTTGTTTTTATTCATGTAGCCTGTCCACATGATTAAATATCCCGCTGCTGGCTTGTAACATCAGCACGCATAACTTACCGTAGGCTGTATTGTTTATGATACAGTCTCTTATAACTCTAATCTTTCCTGCTAATCGCTCAAACTAATGATTAATTCCTAAATTAGGAGTACCACAAGGCACTGTGCTCTCACCTTACCTCTTCACACTGTTCACTGCAGATTTCACATCCACATCTGAATCTTGCCATGTTCAGAAGTACTCTGACGACACGGCCATAGTGGCATGTGTGAAGAAGGGACAGGAAGATGAATACAGGGACCTGGTGGGGACATTCACAGACTGGTGCAACAAGAACAACTTGTTGCTTAATACATTAAAGACCAAAGAAATGATTATTGACTTCGGCAGGTCCAAGAGATCCTTCCGGCCTGTGACGGTGGATGGGGTGGACATTGAGAGGGTTCAGTCATACAAGTACCTCGGAGTACACCTTGATGACAGGCTGGACTGGTCCGTACACACAAATGATGTGTACAAAAAGACGCAAAGCAGGCTTTTCTTTTTAAGAAGACTCAGGTCTTTTGAGATTTGCAATGTTATGCTGCGTATGTTTTACCAGTCTGTAATTGCAAGTGTAACTTTCTTTGCTATTGTCTGCTGGGGTAACAACATCAAAGTAAGGGACAGGAACAGACTAGACAGACTCATCAAAAAATGTAGCTCTGTGATGGGGGAGGAAGCAGAGCTGCTAGAGGCTGTGATTAAGTGGAGGATGGGGTGTAAGCTGAAGACCATCCTGGGTGACCCCCAACACCCTCTTTACAAAACCCTTGCAGGTCAGAGGAGTAGCCGCAGCAACAGGTTTATCTCCCTGACCTGCAGAACCGAAAGATTTAAAAGATCGTTTGTTCCTGCATCAATCAGTCTGTATAACAAGTTCTAAAATGTGTATTCCTAATATGTTTTTGATGTTTTTGAGCTACCAGTTTATCTTGAATTTCCCTGTAAGGGATTAATAAAGTATCTCTCTACTCTACTCTCTAAATTAATAACGGTATTCATGTAACATTAGGCCTGTAACGATACACCAAAGTCACGATTCGATTCGTATCTCGATTTCCGACCCACGGTTCGACACACGATTCGATACCATTCGAATTTCATTAAAGGTAAAAAAAAAAATTGATTTTGATAGCAAAAACTGAATTATTTATTATAACAACAATATATAACATTACCGCTGCCCCAAAACACACTAGTCGACCAAAAAAATATTATTCAATTCAATTCAATCTTATTTATGAAGCACATTTCATGCACTGGGCAAACTCATTATAATACAATGCAATTTAGCCGACCAAAATCTCATTGGCCGATTGGTCGAAGGAAAAAAAAACAAAAACATTTGGACCCGTGTCTTTTCAAATTAGGCTAAGTCGAAATCAATATGACTGATGTTACGACCCCCCTGTCTGTCTAGGGGAAAACGGGGGAAGTAACAAAGTGGAAAAAGGGAAACTGAAATGGTACGAGTTAATTTTGAATTTATTAGGCAAAATAAGTGTAACAAACAAAATTGGGGAAGTAGCGGGTGACGTCAAAACAAAAACTAAACAAAACAGAGATCTCAAAGGATCGGACGAGGAGCAAAAACGGTGACGCCACCCATAAACCTAAACCAAAAGGGAAAAACCAAAGGGGGAAAACAATCCCCAAAACAAAGACAAAAACTAAACCTATTCCCCAAACAATAGTAATCAAATGGTGCAGCATGCAGTCTGAGCCCAGCATGAGAGAGAGTGAGGCCCAGGTACAGGCCCCCTCTTATACAGCCGGAGAGACTCCACCCTCAGGTGATTGCAGATGAAGAACACCTGGATCCTCGGTGGCCTTGAGACGGTGTGGGGGAAAACCTGGAGCGGAGCAGGCAGGAGGAGTGGAGGAGGAAGAGAGGAGAGGCCCTGGAGAGGCAGCTAAGGCCTGGGGCCGTAACACTGAACTGAAAGGCTATAGGGCTTTTAATTTGAAGGGCCAGATACAGGAAGTCGTGACACTCACCGTCAGTTTGTTGTTGTTGTGTTTGTTTTTTACACGGCACGGCAGGTCGGGTCCCTACTTTTTTTTTCTTTGTCAAGAGCGACTTTTTCCAATGTGTTTCTGGTTTGGAAGCACGTACCACCGCTGTTTTCAACAAATAGCGGGCGCTGCTTTGAGTCCCGGCCCCGTCACACAGCGCTCCCCGGCCATCAGTCTCACAGTGTCAAGGAGCAGCAGCAGCGCTGCAGTCCGAGTCCCGCACCGCTCCACGCCGCCGAGACCCCCGCCCCCCTCCCGGTGTTACACAGCCTCAGCTCAGTCACTCACCCGCCTCATAAACGGGCATAACGGTAAAATCCGACCGACTTGTTGAAACTAATCAAGTTCATAAACTGTGTGCAGAGCCATCTGGCTGTGTGATGTATGTGTGAGTGACGATGGCGGAACGTGTCCGACGGGGGGAAAAAAAACAGCGGCGGAGCGCTGGAATGGGTGTGTCGCGGTTCTGCCGTTTCATTGGCGACACAAGTTCGTGTCTCAGAGTGTCGCGGTTTCGGTTTCGATATGTGTATCGTTACAGGCCTATGTAACATACCTTAATCAGTTACTGGGGGACACCAAACATCACCAGTCCAGCATATTTATGTCGCTGTCATAAAGAATCAGTTTACTGTGATTGACGTCACCCGAGGACACCGCAGTAATGGCGTCGCCCACAATTCGCTCACCGAATTGGTCTATTGCTAGTGTGAGTGCAAGTGTTCCGTGCCTGAGCACGGAACACTTCACTGGCCCGGCACGGTTGGGAGAGGTGTGCCTGGGCACGGTGCGCTTGGCCAGGAATGTTCACAAGCACGGTTGCTACGCGACGTGTGGAAGGTAACCGTGACGTATTTATAAAGAGACATCACATCACATCATATCACATCCAGCACAACAACATAAAAACAATGGCAGCAGCGAAGGGTTCGCGTTGGTCAGAGGAGGAGGTGGACTGTCTCATTGAAATCTGGGCAGAGGACGGCATCCAGCAACAGCTGGACAAGACGCACAAAAATTCAGAGGTGTTCAGCAAAATCCGTGACCATCTGGTTAGTCGCGGATATCAACGGTCTATTGAACAATGCCGGGACAAACTGAAAAAACTGAGAGTGCAGTACTTGAAGGTTCGTGATGCCCTGAGAAAGTCCAGCTCTTCCTCCGACGAGAAGGACAAGTGTCGGTGGTACGACGCTATAGATCAAATAATCGGCCGAAAACCAACCAGCCAGTCTGTGGTTTTGGAGTCCACTTCTCCGTCGGAAGAACCGTCAACGGACGAGGACACACCACTAAACGGTAAATGCATTGTGCTGTCTCTTGTCGTGTAAAATGTGCTGTCTCTTGTCGTGTAAAATAACCGTTGACAAAAATCAAAAGTGATCGTTTTTATTCGTATGTAATGTGTAATATGTAGGCCAGTATGTGTGCTGTGCCCACGACCAGCCCCGAATTAACGTCTGTGAAGTCAAGTTGCAACAATATGTCAACCGTTACTTCCTCTTTGTTAAAAGACAAATGTATCATTAAAACGGCTACAACAGATTCCCTCATTTTTAAAGGAGTCATCACCCGGAAATCGCAATTTCTCTTGTTAAAACATGCATACTGGTGTTTGACCTCAGTTGAAACTTGCCTGAAAAGCTGGAGTTTGAAAGCGGCGCCGTTTTTTCGCTTCGGCTCTTTCTCCGAACAGGAATAGCACACAATGGTGTGCCTTCCTAAAGCACGAGATCTTTGATTCTGCTCCGACGGTGACCTCACCGGCGGAGGCTACTTGCCTCTTTCACCACCCAACCCGGCCCGTCCGCTACCTGAAATCGCCGAAGCGGTACCAGGGGGCTGTTTATGTTTTGGAGTCTGCATGCAGGCAAGCGCCCCCCGGCTCTGTCCTTCCTGCGGCGAATCAACGCGTGCCTCATACAGTGCACATCCGGACCAGTCAAAACCTCGCGCGTAATCTCGCGTGATAAAGTCGCGGTAGGAAAAAGGGTCAGAACAAGCTCAATGTTTGATTAAAATTATTTATTTTTTTATTAATAAGTTTTACGAATTGATCCAAAGCGATCCAAGGGGGGCTGGATACGTAAAAAACCAGGTGATGACTCCTTTAAAACATCCTCATTTTCATGCCACTGATAAAAACAAGATTTACATCATGTCTGCTAAAAATTTGAGCACTTGACTCTAACCTTATATAGGTATTGAATTTAAAAAGCCAGGTTGTAGCACAACTGCTAATTTCTGCCTGTAGTCTTGTTAAAGGGATAGTTCACCCTAGAATGAAGTTTCGCTCATTATCGACTCACCCTCATGTCGACTAAGGGCTGGAAGAAGTTTCAGAGTCCTCCGTCCCTTCTCTGAGTTACAGGGGGTCTCGGTGTAGCAGTGCATTTCAAGGTAATGGTTGCAAGCGGACACCAGAGGTCTTCGTAAAAAAACACACAGCAAAAAACATCCAAATACCTCCATTCGGCTCGTATGTAATGTCCGTCTTGTACTGAACGCCCGGAGATGCGGAATTGTCCCGGGGAAGAAAAAAAAAGTCCGTATTTCAAGCTTGTTTGTAGCATTAGCTCCCAGTGTCTGTTGTGCAGCTCCTCCGCTGCCAGTGCGCATGCGCAAGCTTTGCACTGAGACTCGATGGACGGCGACACGGGGGGAAGGGAGGGGGGTGCCTTGCGCATGCGGACTGGCAGCGGAAGAGCTGCACAACACGCTGGGAGCTAATGCTACAAACAGGCTTAAAATGTGGATTTATTTTTTTTTTTCTGGACAATTCCGCATCGCCGGGCTCCAGTACAAAACGGACATTACATACGAGCCGTGTGGAGGTATTTGGATGTTTTTTGGTGTGTGTTTTTTTACGAAGACCTCTGGTGTCCGCTTGCAACTGTTACATTGAAACCTCAAACAGGAAGAGGAAGAGGACAGATGTGACGGACGTGATGGAGAGCTTCATGGAGATGCAAAAAAAACAGCATGATGACTTCATGCAGGCAGAGCAGGTCCGTCACAGTCAGGAGGTGGAGATGTTTACGGACTGGATCAGAGCACAGAGAGAGATGGAGGAACGTCGGTTGCAGCAGACTCAGATGATGTTCCAGCAATTCATCGCTTCTATGCAGAGGCCGTCACATCCCCACTCCACACCTCTCCACTACTCCTTCTCCACTCCTGATGACTACCAGCACCTCTGACTCATAATTTGTTTAAATTTGTTCAAATTTTATTCTGTGTATTTTGTCTATTTTCAATGATTTGTAGCCTTGATGAATTTGATCTTTGTGCTCCTTTGTGGACATTTTATCTGGGTTTACACTACAATAAATTAGTTTTTATAAAACTATTTGGTTGAAGTTCATTTGCAGGAACAGTTCAGAGTTCTATAGGACATTTTTTTCAGAAGACATAAAACAATATCCAGCTAGACTGTTTTGCATTGTGGTTTCAGAAGGACAATATTATTAAAGTGAGCAATGAATTATATTGTTTGATTGCTGAGAATCCACCTGAATTAAAAGTTGTAAAAAAACAGGTTAACTCATCAACTTATAATACCTTTAAGGAACATGAAATGCCCTGAAATAGGAAAATATAAAGACGTACACAATGTTTCTCATAGAAATACCCAAAGTTTATAGGGTAAAATCAAAATTTATTTACAGCATCAGCAAGTTTCTCAAGCTTTGAGGTTCAGATTATAAAAATGCAGTTTTTCATGGCCAGGCCACCAGCTAGCACTACAGACTTGCAAAATATGTACACAAAGCATCTCTAGTGGTGTGTGCAGTTGTTGCACAAACATGACTGCAGTCTTGTCCTTCATGATGGTCTTCTCGCACATCTGTGCCATCATAGCCCTCACTGTTCTCCTCACAGAAATTGTGAAGCACGCAACAGGCTGAGATCACAGTGTTGATGTTGTTGATGTTGCAGTCATGTCTTTTCAGAAGGCAACGCCATCTACCTTTGAGACGTCCAAATGCCCTCTCCACAGTCATCCGAGCCCTGCTGAGACGGTTGTTGAAAGTCAGCTGTGCAGGGGTAGTGCGCTGGTTTTCAGGGTACGGTTTCATCAGCCATGGTAGAAGGGGATACGCTGCATCTCCCAGCATTGTTACTGGCACATTTACACCTCCAAACCTCTCTGTGAAATGAGGGAACAGTGTACCACTCTGACCTCTCTCATACAAAGATGAGTTTCCAAAAACTCTGGCGTCATGGACTTTTCCAGGCCAACCTACATTAATGTCCCAGAAACAAAGACGATGGTCGACAACACCTTGCAGGATCACTGAGTAGAAACCTTTACGGTTGTAGTAGTCTGCAGGACTGTCAGTTGGGGCTAGGATCCCAATATGAGTTCCATCAATAGCCCCTCCACATTGTGGGAAACCCCACCGATCTCTGAACCCTTGAATAATGACTTTAAATTCATCTTCGGATGGTGTTTTGATGTAGAGGTGCAGCATCTTGTTGACGATGACGGAGGTAACATGATTTGCAATTGTAACTGCAGTAGACTGGCCAATCCCAAATAAATGAGCGATGGTCCGGAACTCCACATTTGTGGCCAGTCTCCAAATGCATATTGCCACACGTTGCTCCACGGGCACTGGTTTTCTGAAGGTGGTTGGCAGTCTTTGTAGGTGTGGTCTGAGGATGTCACATAATTGCTGGAATGTAGCAAAGTTCTCATCCTGAAGTTTAGCTGCCACTCATGATCTGTCCAGTTGGCTGAAATGTGCTCCCACCACACACCACTTCTCTGCCGAATCCAGATGGTCCTAAAGCAAAAGGAGAAGACATGTAAATAAGTCATGCAGTGATGCAAACTAGTACCTGGAATCATTTGAGTATCAATGATAGGAGTACATTGCAGTGCACAAGTCAACCAGTAAATAAATAGCTAAATAAATAACATTATCATATTAAAAATTCTAGGTAAAGGCTAAACAGTTAAGTAAAATGATTCAGATTCAGTTCATTTGGCACTTTAGGAAAAACCCTGTTCTCCTGTCATGTTGTTTATTTGCAAATACAAAAAAAACAAAAAAACATTAACCATTAAAGCCAATTTAAAGCTAAACAGCTCATGATCAACCGTTTAACAATTAAAAAATAACTGTACAACTGCACTGAAAATGTAGCATTCCAAGTCACCCTCCGATATTGACAATGATTTTAGCCTTCTCCTGTCATGTTGTTTATTTGCAAATACAAAAAATTCAAACCATTAACCATTAAAGCCAATTTAAAGCTAAACAGCTCATGATCAACCCTTTAACAATTAAAAAATAACTGTACAAATGCACTGAAAATGTAGCATTTCAAGCCCGTTATGCTTAACATCCACCCTCCTAATTATCATCTAAAAATGCATAACTTGACAATGTAACTCTCCTCAAATAATTTTAGTATTTGAATTATTATTTTAAGGACTGGTCAGTTCTTACCTTTTGGCTGGAGTATGTGAATTTGCAAGAAGAGCTCTGAAAGCCTCCGCTTCTTCCTGTTGCCTCCGCAAAAATCTTTTCATTCGTGCAGCACGATTAATGAATCGCCGCCTCGCAAAGTCAGTTAATCCAGACATAGGTGAGGGCTGACTACTGTGAAGATGAAAAAAGAAAAGAAACGGCATTGCAGCCGTGTCCAATATCGTCCGGCTGCGGACACAAATGGGCGTTACTGTCGTCCCCAGGAACGCCCCCTTCGCAGCCAGGAACGCCCCCCCCTCTCCCCTTCTTCTTCGTCTACCCGCGCTTGTCAACATCCGGGGGTTAATCCGGGTTAATAGCTGGGTTAACATAGCCACATCCGCTAGTCAGTTTATACGACAGGTAGCGTAGAGCTACCATTAGTAAGCTAAGCAAGATAAAGAACGTTAATTTGAACTTAATCTTCCGTTGTAATGTAAATTGAGGGTTCGTTGTAGTGGAATGGATCTTGATCATATCTATATCTATGATCTTGATACTCAGAAAACAGGAACAGAGGCGTTTTTTGTTTTGTTTTTTAACCGAGCGGCTGACTAGCCGCTACCGAATAAATCCATGCTCATTACGTTAACGAATTTAGAGAAACCCGGTTATTCAGTATCCCTGTGTACATGATAAATACAGTGTGTAACTGTTACGTGTATTTCATGTTTCCAACCGGAAGCGAAACTACTGGGAAATATGTAGGCCTAGGTCATAAAATGTACAAATTAAAAATGCTGCCATGTTATATAACTTCAAAAAGGGGGAAACAAAGCAGACTTATCGGTTCCTTGTATAACATGCATTTATTGATGTAAAAGTGGTGATTTCTGTACACACGTTAGGCTGCAGAGCCTCCAGACAGGGCTGCTGTGTCCATAACGCTGCACACATGAAGCTTCACTTTTCATTCAAATAAACTAATGCAACTTCATTGCAATTTCATCAATGAAACCAGCATTTATCCAGCCGGTGGTTTACCTCTAAAAACCTACGGATAAGTTCATTAACAGTCGTTTTCCCCCGCGAGGTGACGGAGTAGTCTGGCCGGTCGAGCACGTCAGGAGACGGGGTTGCTGCCTCTGTGATGTCCCGGTCACAGCTCATATTTATCCAATATTTATTTTATCCAAACGACGGCTGTTTAGAAGTTAACCTCGAAGCGAAGCTCCATGCAGGTCCGAGCAGTGACCGCGGCATCACAGAGGCAGCAGCCCGGCTCCTGACGTGCTCCGCCGGCCAGCCTGCAATCGTCACCCCGGGAGAAAACGACTGCTAATTAACTTACCCGATGGCTTTTAGAGGTTTACCACCGGCTGCTTAAACTTCTTTTAGGGAATAAATGTTGGTCTCTTTGATGAAATCTAACAACTGTGGCAGTAGCAGAAGTTTGTTTGAATAAAAAACCATGGTTGGACAGTAGCAGTGCTGCCTTGGGGTCAGTCTACGCACAGAAAACACCACATTTACATCAATAAATAAATACTTTAAAACGAGCCAGGCCTGTCTCAGAGCTGGCAAGACTCTCCGGTGGCATATTGAACGATTAAATGCCATTAACGGGACGAGAGAGCAGTCAAAACGGCAGCTCCAAGCTAGCTACAACGAGGGTAGGTTCATTTCCTGTTTACAAAGTAAAAGCACCTAAGCGATAAAAGACAACGGGTATTTTATTTTGTAATACTAACCGGAAGTGCGTTGCTCACTACGGCTAGTTTTACTAGCGCCAGAGAACGCCGACTTCGTCGGAACAAATTTGTAAACAGCGGGTATTTTGTCAGATTTTCAACATAGTGGGGATCTAAACGACCACTTTCTCGCCTGAAAATGTTTCAAATGTTGCTAAAGTTATATATTTACAGAGTTTAGCAGCAGCTAGCCGCTCGCTAGAATGCTACTTCAACCGGAAGTACGTCACATGAAAGGCTACCAGCCAGGAACGCCCATAGGCGTTCCCGTGTCATGACGGGAACGCCCCTGTCCGCAGCCAGACCCTTCTCGCCGTGTCGCCGGTTTCGCTCTCCATCTCGCTCTCGCTGCTTGACCGCAGATAAACAACAGCAAACAGAACAGAAACTTTATAATGACGTAGCGCATTGCGTATGACGTATATCAACGCGATGACGAATGTGTCTGAGGCAACCGGGCTTCAGCACGCTTGGGTTCGAGGTAGTGTGAGTGCAGGCCAGCGGGGGACAGGGGAGGGGGGGGGCATTCGGGCTTCAGCACGGCACGGAACAACGGCCCTAGTGTGAGTGCGCCCTTAGAGGTGATTCTGGGAAACTAATGTAGCGCTCCCCTCGGTAGTCATGGCGATGAGGGCACTAGTTTTAACCCTGATTAACTCAATTTAAATGTTAGTTTTGAATCTCTCTTTGTCTTTAAAGTACACACATGAACTGTTTTTAACTTACTTGTAAACTCACCTTTAACCTTGTTTTTCATAAAGATTTTTAACTCCTCAGGTCTCTGTGTCTTTAAGGTAAGTAAATGAAATACACCACACAAGGTTTTAAGAAAATAAGTTCTCAATTATTTACTTATGCAAAGATTAATGCAATGAAACAATAAAATAAAAAATATTAATGTTCTTTTTGTTTTTAAACCTTCACAATAAATCCCCTCTCTTTAGGAAAACTGAATTGTCACTTTTTTTCACAGGAAACACAATAAATGAATTAAACCTCTTTTTCAAGTGATGTAATAACTGAAATAACCCTTTTTTTTCTTTTCAGGTAAACACAGTAAGTAAAATATGCTTTGTTTTGTTTTAGAAAAACACTGCAACAAAAATATTCACAGATATCAATAAACTTAACCCAGAATGATTAATGCAAAACCTTCAATTCACTGAAATGCAATATGTGGGCCCACACACCTGATAACTAAAGCCGGCACTTATTAATTTATTTCAAATAAACCTGGGTACCCCTTTAGTGCATCGGTGCAGGCCTGGATGTAGCTTGGGATCGTTGAAGCCTGAAACACAGTGGCTGCTTCACCCCGACTGGGACACAGAAAAGAAAAAAGGTACCTTACAAACCGGTGTTGTATCCTTACACACACGGGCTGGTTGCTGGAGAAGAGATGAGTAGAGGAGAAGATCCAGGAGGAAACGAAGACCCGCCACTGCCGATGTCACGGTGCTCGCTCGTCGTCTGCAGCTCCACGCTCCTTTCCCACAGTCACTGCTGAACCGGTAGCTTGCTGCTAACTAGCACAGTCACTGTGCGCTAACTAGCTGCTGCGTTAGCTTCTAGCTTCACGTCGTCCTCACGGCTTGAGTAATCCACTCACACACACGGAACAGTCACACAGAGTCCTCTGGAGAGTCCGGGTTGAACGCCTCCACGACTTGGTCACTAAACGTCTGTCTAACAGTCTCTTTTCGTTACTGCTTCTCCTACATGCTCCTCGTGTCTTCTTCCTGCTCGCTCCGTCGCTCTCTCCCTCTTGCTCGCTCTCTCTCGGTCTGTGTCCCTGTTTCTCTGTCCGTACCGAAACCACCTCAGAGGTTACATTCCGGCCCATGTCAATTAACCCCATAAGTGCTGGTACATATTACATTTACAGATATATTATACTTCAAATAAAACAATAAACACATAATATATACTATTAACCTTCTTAAACACTTTTATAACATTTTAATGAATTTTCAACCTTTTTGATCACACTATTTATACTCTGGATAAATTAGTATTTTTAACCGGGTTACACTAATAATAATGTTAATAATGTGAAAACCATTCGTCCATGTGCACATCAGAGACACATTTATGAACAACTAACCCATCCACGTGTTGCAATTAGATCAGACTGTCCTCCCCCTGAAAACGACCCCAGGTCATTTGTTCATGCAGCTTATTACGACCTATGTTTACATTTTAAAGTCAAGTGACCTCTAGTGGACATATAAATAACGACAATTGGGGTTTTGTCGTCGTATGATGTGTTAACATCGTGACCAATCAAATTGCGATGCGCTCAGACGCAAAGCGAGATAACTCCATCCATGGATATCATCTAGACAAGTTTTAGAACACGGTAAGTTCAGCTAATAATATATATATAATTTGTTGATCGGTACTTAGTTTAGTAAGGGTGTAATCCTTGAAACAATCGTGTCGATTGTCTGTTAATGTGTAACAAGTAAATTAGCAACTTAATTCAGTGTGATGTTTTTGTTGCATACGATTTATCCTGTCACCTTTAGCTTACATGCTAGCATGTAGCATCTCTGCATCTGGGATCAGGGATGCAAACAGCGCGCCGAAAAGCGAAACTCGCTTTTTTCATGACCAATTAGGTGACTTGTGTGAATGTTTTTCTAACAGGCTGACAGTGACAATCACGTGAAACTGAGGGTTGTCTCTGATAACAGCCTAATGTAGACGCGCGACAGGCGCGCTTGTTACCCAAGCCGCATGCATTCGGTGCGATGGCTGGTTTTTAAATACCAGCGCTCACGCCGGGTACCTGCTACAGTACACACCGGACGAGGAAGCTCCGCTAACCGAGAAGCGCAGCTGTGTTGTTCATATGCACCGCGGCGTGCAGCTCGTGCCCTGCAGTGATCGATAAACTGGGCAGGAAGCCAAACAAATAAACACGAGAGAATACTGTGAAGCCAGTTTAGTGCGTCAGCGAGTTATGCTGAGTCTAAAGCCAGGCTCACCTGTAGGCCTACTGCAAAGGTGGCTCTCTTTCAACCCAGCTTGTACTGTAGATCATCATGTGCTTATGTTCATAGTTTAATCATAAAACTGGTGGTAAAAGCGCTGCTGCTGTTGTTAGTGGATGCTGTAATATTCCATGATGTTCCATAGACCAGAGCGGCTTTTTTATGCAAATGAGGATGACTGAGGCATTCTGGGTAATTTAGGGGCAGCGCCCGGCATTTTTAAATACCCTCAGTGGCTTTTTCTGTTTTGATGGAGCGTAGACTAACCGACTTTGAACCAATTTGAATGTTTTATTTTTTGTTTCTTTTTAGCACTATGTCTCGTAATTATTTTGACACCCTCCCTGAAACCGACCGTGTACGCTATCTTGAAAAATTACAACTAATTAAGCTACCGGTATGCCCATTTAGCCTCCCACAATCTAGCTGGAGCAATGACCCCACCCAGTGGCCAGAAGTGTCTTACCCGGACATCTACACCTATTTGGTCGAATCACCAGGTAGGTTTTGGCTAAGTGTTGTCTGTAAATATCCTGTTTATAGCCAACTTTTTGTTAGTTAGGTTGTCAAGCCAGTTAGGCTACTGTTGACTAACGCTAGCTAACGCCTTGTACTGTCTGAATTAACTTACGTTTCATCAGAGATATAGATTACTATCTCGTATCTAGATAATGAGGAATATAATATATATCGCCCCTAAGGAATCTATACTAACACCAAAATGAAGAACTACCGGTCTCTGGAGGCTCACAGATTCTTCATAGATGGATGGGTACAAGTTATCCTGCATAATAAACCTGAGGGTTCAGACTGCACCATCTTCAGATCACAGGTCAAGCCTTCCTGGAGAGTAACAGGTAACCATTAGGTTACAGGTCTCTTATGAACTGTTGATAGGCTGTTTATGTACTGTATGAAGAATTGTATTTAAACATGTTTATGAACTGTATTATTGATTGTGAACTGTGAACTGTTTATGAACTAACTGATACAGTGCTAATGTTCCAAGACTGTTTTGTCTCCATGGACAATAAAGTTTATTCTTATCTTCTTTAACAGGGAATTATCATAACACCTGGGTGGCTGTGAGAAATGACTCAACGCATGTTGTCACTGCTCATTGTGACTGTATGGCAGGGTAAGCTTACATTTTGAGTCTTCTACCTTCTTATAAGTGCATTTCAACACAGAAATTGTAAGATACCTGCTAGTAGTCTATGGAATAGCCATCTCACTTATTCTCCATTAAAGCCTAGGTGAAACCTGCTCACACGTCGCAGCTGTCCTCTTTAAGCTGGAGGCCTCAGTCCGCCTGGGTCACACTCGTCAATCAGTCACAAGCACAGCCTGTGAATGGAATGCAGTCTCAACCAAAACTGTGGAAGCTGCAAGGATTGCAGACATCAACTTCTACAGTGACAGATTCAAGGAACGAGCCAGAGGGAAAAAGCGGAGGACACGGAGACCTGTGCCTAAGGCTACACCTGCACAACAAAAAGAACTCCTGAACATTCTTGCTGCAACCAATGAACTGCCTGTAGTCCTAAGCACATACAGTGATTATTCAGAGGCATTTGTCCCCAACCCCTGGTTCAAAAATATAGGTGGGTTCACAGATGAGGAAGTTGTTCAGGTGGAGGGGGAAACAATTGATCAGGCAGCAAGTAGTGCTTGGCATCAGCACCGTGTGGGGCGTGTCACAGGCTCCTCTGCCCACAGGGTGATCCACACTTCACTGGAACACCCATCCAAGTCAGTGATAGAAGGAATCTGCACACCATCAACAGTGAAGAACAAACTTAATGTTCCAGGGATTGTGTGGGGGAGGGACCATGAGGTTGATGCAGTGGAGACATATAAATATGTGTTGGGCAGGAGCACCGCCATATCCTCCACATCTATTATGGTGTCAGGTAAAATAAGGAACTTCTTTTAAGTCTATGAATGGTCATGCAATAACAAGAATCATGCAGTATAAATGGCAAACTAAACTTTCTGTTCTATTCCATTCTCTAGGTGAAGTGATGAAGACACACATAACCCAGAAGGTGGAGAGAGCAGGGTTTCGAGTGTGCAGAGCGAAACCCTACATTGGAGTCTCCTGTGATGGCTACGTCTCATGTGAGTGTTGTGGTAAGGGGACGCTGGAGTCAAAATGCCCCTTTAAGTGGGCAAAGGAGAAGACACCTGTGGACCAGTGGACACAGGCCAAAGGTGGACACCTGGAGACCTTGATGTCCTTGAAGAAGGACCACCCGTACTATACCCAGGTACAATAACAAATCTTTTGAACATCATTACCAATAGCTAAGTCTGAGATCCATACAAATACACTGCAGAAATACACCCTTCTGTGTTTTAACAGGTGCAGCTTCAAATGTTTGTGTGTGAAGCTCAATATGCTGATTTCATCACCTGGACCCCACAGCAGAGCATTATATTCCGTGTCCCTCGTGATGAAGATTTCATCCTCGAAGCTGTCGACATCATCAGCAGGTTCTGGGCAAAGCACATATACCATCGTCTGGCTGCCCCCGAGGTAGACCAGGAGGTTCAGGTAAAACCAAACTTTACTGAGCTAAAAACACTACACTGGGCCATGAGAGCTGGAAGGAGAGGATATCCATTAAAATTATATCATTATTCATTCCATTAAGAAAATAATTGTTTTGTCATAACTACTTGAACTATCATCACTGAGACAGGAGACAGACAATAAAATCATGTCACAATTTATGCAGGAGAGAGGAGAGTCGTCTAACAGTGCAGAGAGGACAGCAGTGCAGTAAGGTAGACAAGAGAGCCTTGTAGTTGGATTAAGATCAGGGTTGAGTATGGCATCTGTGCAATGGTTTGAAATCAAGACACTTCAATACAGTCTCATTGGTCATTTAATAGACTGACTAGACTTTTCATACATGCCATTACAAAGTTCCTCACAGAGCATAAAAACAAAACAAAGGAACACCATGAAAACCCCATCTCTTATACCCCCCTCCCCATCACCACTTTTTCCTACTTATCTCCCACTCTGTTCTTGTTGAACACCACACTGCTAGACATGTTTACCAATGCTGCACACACGTGTACAATTTTGTCAACCCTGGCCATCTCTTTCTTTTCCAGCTCATCTTGCAGGGATTTCACTTGGGTCAACGGAAGTGGGCCATCCAGGATATGGAACCTCCCCTTCAAGACGCCAATCACTCGTTCTGGAAGAAAAAGCGCTTAACTATTTACATAACTCTCCCATGGTTCTATGTTTATAATATTAATAATAATAATAATAATAACAATAATAATAATAATAATAATAATAATAATAATAATAAATCACTTTTAAGTTTTATGTATTGGGAGATCAGCTGTGGCTTACGCCTCACACTCAGATTTTCTTTGTTATTAAATGAATAATTTGAATCCTCATTCTGGCATTGTTTCCCTCTGTTTATGGCTCTAAGGCAGCTGAGACATAACAATATGTGCATTCAGGAACCACTGTTATATTTTAGATGGAGTTGATTGCTGTTGACTCCCCAAACTTAAGTTTTGATTCTTCAAGTATTGCTTTAGTATACTTACCGATATGGATCCTGATGTTCGACAAGACCCGGGACTGTTCAACCTCCCTCCCTGGGAGTTGTTTTTTGCCACGAGTGAAGGCCGGGGTTAGCAGTGAGACACCAAGCAGTGCAAAGTCCTCTTTTAAGGTGAACCCACGGTCTGCCAAGATCTGAAAGAACGAGACGCATTTAGTTAATTAGATGGTTGAATGGTCATAGTACTGATACCTGCACATTATTGAGGATCAATGATATGGCATGACTTTTGGAGCAACTTTGAATGCACTCCTATTCCTTACCTGGTCGCCTGGTTGGTGGTATGAGGGGGAGATGAAACCTGACTCTCTGACAATCTTCACATCAGAGGCTCTGCCACCCCAGCCTCTTGAGAGGAATGTGATGCTGCCAGCTGGATGGCACGCTATGAAGTATTTTACTGTTGTCCAGCTTTTGTAGTTGGAGTAAGATTTTGCCCTGTGAAAAAATTAATAGAAGAATCCATGTCTTAGTAAACAGATTTGTTTTAATGTTGTAGGTTTTAACACTTTGAGATTCCTGTGAATGAAAAGTGCTTCACAAACAAAATATATTATTATTATTTATTATTACTATTATTAAGAACAATGGTTGTACATATGTAGCCTACTTACCTAGCCTTCAGCTTTTTGGAGTGTTCAATTCGAATTTCGAAGCAGTCAATTATAGAGGTGAGGTTAGGGAATGTGGCCTTCATTTTTGATGGGACTGTGCATGACATTGATTCCCGGTCTGGCCAGTGAATCAGAAATGCAATCTTGCTGGCCATCAGATCGATCCATCTTTGGAACAGGTCTCTGATTGATGTTCGACTAAGGTCCAAGATGTGGCTCAGCATGGTGAAGGATGGATTCTGTCTCAACTTCAGCAGGGTGAGAAACAGCTGGTCTTCACTTGATATCTTGCAGTTTTTTCTAGAGTAGAATTTTGCCAGGTAGGAGTGCAGAGCTGTAAACATAGTCCACGTGAGTCCAGTCATTATCTTGCATTTCACATCATCTCCCTTTACCGAATTGGCACTCAGGCGGTCTCTTGTCCAGCTCTCTCTCAGTTGCAGGGTGTTTCTTGCTTCATCTCTCTCTCGTCGCAGATGATCAATTTCGGCCATCATCTGAGCCCTCTCATCTTGGGCCAATGGATGATGGACATCAACAGTTTCACTGGCCTGGACGTCTGGTCTTAGATCGTCAAGGTCAGCCATCTGAGCCCTCTCACCTTCTGCCACGACATCAAGGGCTTCATTAGGTCCATCATCTGCCACAGATGTTCCTCTGGGTCTCTTTTTCTGCCTTCGTAACACACTTACAGCAGCTCGTTTTGCAGCACTTCTGAAGCGGTTCAGTTTTTTGAGACCAGAGAGGGTCTGCTTACGGTGGTGAAATATGGACGGCACATAGTCAGGGTGAATTCTGTCGTTGATGTGGAACCCTGAAATTATGATATCAAAGTTAGTGCTAGCTTCATTAGTTTAGATTCAAAAATGTTTTGTCATTATACAGCACAAGTACAGTACAACGAAAAGCAGTTTGGCATCCTATCAGAGTGCAATCAGCAGTAAAGTGCAGAGCAATACAGTACAGGAGCAGCAGGTTTTAGAAATCATTAGAAATACTTTATTTAATCCCCGAGGGAAAATTTAAAATGTCACAGAGCAGCAGCAAGACAATACAGACAACAACAACACAGATCACAAACACTGAGTAAAAATACATGAAGACATAAAAACACATAGTGTATTAAAACCCAGAATAAAAAAGAAATAAATGTATGAATACGAGATGCGTGTAGAAGGCTAAAAAGTTAAGAAGTTAAAAAAGTGCTGGGTCCAGGATGCTTATGGTGACTGAATTAGTTAATCAGATTGAGGAGTTTTTGAGCTGTATTGCAGTGGGTATGAAATGAATTCTATTACAGTTTGGACTAGCTAACGTGTTAGCCTTCAGGCTTCGGTAGCTAACGTTAATAAACACTGGGATAGTTAACGGTTACAATAAAATCGTTAGCTATGACTTTTTATTACATAAACAATCATCATTAATTTGGCTAAAGCATTTGATAACCAACAATTACGTCAGCTAAAGTTAGTCTTACCTGTTATAAAATGTTCTCCACACACATAGTGATGTGGGGAAAGGGGGTCCCACAGCTTCCCTTTATCCTCTCTTCTTATTGCTTGTAGCCACAAAAGCCGTCTCTCCGGGTACCTAACTCGGCAAGGAAGTTGCGAAAACCGGAGGAGTGGATTTTTTTTAATGTTGTTGTGACATCCAGCGACACAACAACTCTTCACCATGTTGACGTTTTGAATGGAGGGTATTTAAAAATGCCGGGCGCTGCCCCTAAATTACCCAGAATGCCTCAGTCATCCTCATTTGCATAAAAAAGCCGCTCTGGTCTATGCTATGCTTTTATTCTGAAACTCCACTAACGGAGTAGAATGTTACAATATATGTCCATGGTTACTGTTGCCAGAGAGACGGGAAAATAAAAAGTAGCGGAGCTACAGACAGCTACAAATTACAGTGTTGGTATCCGGTCTGTCGTACAGGATAGATTATTTACAGTGTGAGTAGTCTATCGCAACATGGTGTCAGAGATTAGTCGCTAGACTACGGACCCGCCGCGCAGAAAGAAAAAAAAAAGAGAAAGGAAGACGGTAAAAGTGCCGGTGAAAGTGCGTCGCTGAAAAGAAAAAAACCAACGGTAAGAAGAAATGGAAGCCTTCGGTGTTCCTACTCCCAAAATGGATTGGGACTCGACCAATTTACCGGATGGATGGCGGAGATTTCGACAACACGTCGAGCTCATGTTCACCGGACCACTTAAAGCAAAGTCAGAAGAGGAGAAATGTAGCTTTCTTCTGCTGTGGATCGGTGATAAAGGACGCGACATAAGCAACACTTGGACATTAACGGCTGACGAGGCGAAGACGTTAAAGACGTACTACGACAGATTCACGGAGTACCTAACCCCAAAAGCAAACCCCATCTTTGCCAGATACAAGTTCCATGAAAAGACACAAGGAAGCAGTGAGTCTTTTGAACATTTTGTGACTGAACTGAAGTTGCTTGTGAAGGACTGTGGCTACACAAATAGTGATGAAATGGTCCGGGACCGTATAGTGTTCGCCACCAACTCACCTAGAGTGCGAGAGAAGTTGCTTAGCAACGGACCGGAGCTGACGCTGGAGAAAGCAATTGACATAGCGCGCTCCCATGAACTATCACAAGCACAGTTAAAGGCTATGGCAAATGAATGTGAAGTGCATGCAGTTCACCACAAGATGGTAAAGCCAGGCGCCAGGAGAGGTGCTGGCAACAAGCCAAATGACCACCAGAAGAACCAGGAGAGAGCCTGTAGTATGTGTGGAGGAAACCACAGCTACACAGCAGAATGCCCTGCAAAAGGCAAGCAATGCATGAAGTGCAAGAAATTCAACCACTATGCAAGAGTGTGTAAATCAAAGCCCCAGACTCAGAATAGAGGAAGATACAGGAATGTTCACACCGTGGAAGAGGTCGACGAGGACTATGATTCTGAGCTGTATGTGGACACTGTCACTGCAGAGGAAGAGGATGAGGAAAGCGCATATGCAGACATCGGACTGGGACCACAGAACCGACAACTGAAGTTCAAGTTGGACACTGGAGCTCAAGCCAGCATAATCCCAGCCACTGCCTTTGCCACACTCATGCCCAAAACACAGTTAAAAGCCCCAGATCATAGGTTAACAGGCTATGGGGGACACTCACTTGAAGTGAAAGGCTACTGCAACATAGAAGGGAGGTATAAAGAGAGGTCAACCATTCAGAAGTTCTATGTAGTGAACTGTAATGGCCCCCCCATCCTAGGCTTCAGAGCATGTAAGGCGCTAGGGCTTATTAAAGTAATATACGCAGTGAGCAGTGACAAAGAGAGAACCACTCAGTCAGACAACATTTTGAGTGAATATGCAGATGTTTTTAAAGGCATCGGCACATTCCCAGGTGAATGCAGTTTCACCATTGACCCAGAGGTAGCACCAGTGGTTTGTCCACCACGCAGAGTACCATTTGCTCTAAAAGATCGTCTAAAAACAGAGTTAGACAACATGGAGAGAGAAGGCATAATCTGTAAAGTAACTGAGCCTACACAGTGGGTTAATGCCTTAGTAGTGTGTGAGAAACCAAAGACAGGCAAGCTTAGAATATGCCTGGACCCAAGACCTTTAAATAAGGCAATAATGAGGCCACACTACCCCCTACCCACACTTGAGGATGTAACATCCAAGTTAGCAGGGGCAAAGTTTTTCAGCATCTTAGATGCAAGATCAGGCTATTGGGCTATTAAGTTAAGCGAGGAGTCATCGCTGCTCACCACATTTAACACTACAGTTGGTAGATATCGCTTTCTCAGGCTACCCTTTGGCATTGTATCAGCCCAAGATGAGTTTCAGAGGAGAGTAGATGAGACATATGAGGGCCTTAGGGGCATGGCTGGGATCGTTGATGACATCGTTGTTTTTGGAAAAACAAAGGAGGAGCACGACCACAACCTCAGAGCCATGCTCAGCAGGACCAGAGAGCGAGGGATGAGGCTGAATCCTGAGAAGTGTCGCATCTGCGTTCCTGAAGTGAGCTACTTTGGACATAGGCTGACAGCAGACGGCCTAAGACCAGACCCACTTAAGGTGAAAGCAATCAGAGAGATGTCACCGCCCAAAAGTGAGGCAGAGTTGGACACTGTTCTTGGTATGGTGACTTACCTAGCTAGGTTTGCTCCCAATCTATCTGAGGTAACAGCACCACTAAGACAGCTACTGAAGAAGGACACAGAATTCAAGTGGAACAACACACATGAGAGTGCATTCCAGCGCAGGGCCGTGCAGAGACCTTTGGAAGGGCAGGTGCTCAAAGTTAAAAAGGGGCACGTTGAGCACAGATTTGAAACACGGTACAGAAGTATACCTTGCAATATAAACCATTGAATTTTAGCGACCCTTATTCATAAAGAAGGGAACACAGAATGACAACATACCATATCATTGAAATATTCCTTTATTTGTTAGAGGCCGCAACTGCAAAGCAAGATATGTGTCTTTTTTACCTCATGGGTACAACATTGGACACCTTTAGTTGAGGGGATTGGTGAGGAGGCTACTGCTGCTGATATCGCTGGAGGTGGGCTGTACTGATCCGGAGTGTAGACACTAGAAAAAACATGGAGGAGATATAGCTGATTATACAAGTGTTAGTGATCATGGAAAGATGCAAAAATAATCAACTTTGAAAATGGCTCACTGGGACTGACCTGCCATACTGCTGATACAGTAGTCTGGAGGTGACTACTCATAGAGAGAGGCCTCAGCCAAGGCTAACTGCTGAACTCAGTCAGTATGTCAGTATCTCTCTTTCTCTGCATGTCTGTCTGTCAGTGTCAGTATCTCTCTCTCTGTCTTATTGCTACCACTAATATTAAAAAAAAAAAAAGAAATGATATAGAAATCATGTATTTAAATATTTCTGTGCTTTTAATTATCAACTTTGCCCAATACAGTTAGATTTTAAAAGTTATATAATTATTATGCATTATACTTATATTTATAGGATATATTTCTCATAGGCCTAAAGCATAATTTCTTCATGCCTCGCATCACTTTTGAGTAAGCCTGTCAAAAAAAGTAGTTTATCTCTCCCTCTCTCTCACACAAACACGCACGCGCACACACACACACACAAACACACACACACACACACACACAGAAAGAGAGTTACGGTGGAGATATGGCATGCGTGGGGAAAAAAAATATATAGGCTGATCTTAGCCACTTGCCTCATTGCTTCTAGTTCTAGACACAGGGAAAAACTGCTTGACAGGCAAATAACGCATGATAGGTTGTTTTCCCCATAACAAAAGTAACCTACTGGTACAGTTAACTAGCCTAACTTGTGAGAGGCAGATGCGGTATGGAGATTTGGACGACAAAGGATGCTAATATCATATCAAGATGACACTGTGTGCACAAAAAAATAAGGTTGCAGATCCTACTTACCGTTTCAGTTTTTTACTCTCTCGGCCGTCTGGGGTCTTCGGTTTAACAAGTCGTTGTCTACAGCAGTTCCGCCAGCTGTGCATGTCCGAGCACGTCAGGGCAGTGAGAGCTTAATGAGGGTACGTTGTGGACGTCATGTGACCGACCCAGGTAGATCTTAATTATTATTTCTTTTTATTAATATTATTATTTCATTATATTTTCGGAACACAACCGGACTTTTATACGCTCATAGCCTTAAAAAAAAAAAAAAAAAAAAACTGACAAAAGGGCACTTTGGGTGTCAAGGGGCAAAGGGGCAGGTGCTCAAGCACCCTCCGCCCCCCCCTCTGCACGTGCCTGTTCCAGCGGATGAAGGAGATCATCACAGCGGAGCCAGGGCCGGTGTTGGCCTACTTCGATCCTGAAAAAGAAGTGACACTGCAAGTAGATGCATCAAAAAATGGCCTGGGTGCAACCATCATGCAGGAAGGCAGGCCAGTTACATATGCATCAAAGCTGCTTAATAAGACAGAGCAGAATTACGCCCAAATAGAGAAGGAACTATATGCAGTTTTGTTTGGGTGCAGGAGGTTTCATGAGTACCTCTATGGGCGAAATGTAACTGTGGAGTCAGACCACAAACCACTGGAGGCCATACTCCGAAAACCACTAGCCCTTGCACCACCACGTTTGCAGCGCATGATGCTGGCACTGCAGAAATACAGCATCACTCTCATCCACAAGCCGGGCAAGGAAATCCCAGAAAAACACAGAAAATGAACAGCAACAACCTGTGTCTGTGAGTGAGCCAGATCACTCTGGGCCTTATCGTACCAGATACGGCCGTGTGATTAAGCCAAGGAAAGCCCTTGACTTATAAACTTTCTAAAAAAAAAAAAAAGAAAAAAAAAAAAAAAAATGTTGTCATGTTGCTGTGAAAATTAATATTGCATTCTGAATGAAAATGAATGAAATTTTAACTTGTGTTTGAAAAAAAAAAAAAAAAAGAATCCTATAATAAGACACAATTATTTGCAAATGTTTTATTGCCATGTTTAGAAATATTTACATATATGTGCCAAATCAACAGGAGATGATTAATTAATATTTAACCTAACTTATTTGAAAAAAAAAAATGTTTATGCTATGGAACACTACTATTAGCAGCATACTGTGTTATTTGATGTCTAGATGGACTGTCAAAGTATTTTATTATTCGTGACTTGCATAAGCACAGCTAATTTTTTCTGTTGAAGGGAGATGTAATATTCCATGATGTTCCATGCTATGCTTTTATTCTGAAACTCCACTAACGGAGTAGAATGTTACAATATATGTCCATGGTTACTGTTGCCAGAGAGACGGGAAAATAAAAAGTAGCGGAGCTACAGACAGCTACAAATTACAGTGTTGGTATCCGGTCTGTCGTACAGGATAGATTATTTACAGTGTGAGTAGTCTATCGCAACAGATGCATAACGCAACCCCAGTCAAACGTTTGACTGCAGTATCTTCTAGTCTATGTGTTTTATAATCCGGTGCGCTTTATATATATGAAAAAAGTTCTAAAATAGGCCATTCATTGAAGGTCCACTTTATAATCCAGTGCGCTTTATAGTTCGGAAATACGGTAGTAATAATCATGAATGTAATCATAATGTCATTTATAGTGTAATGAATGAATGAAACCCCGCCTTACCTTGTTGGTAAAATAGTCTGTACTAAGCTAAATTTTCATTTCAGTGGCCTCAAGTAAACATAGTTGCACCAGTGATCCTAACTCGTTTATTTGTTTGTTTTTCTCATTGTAGACCAAACCACCTACCGGTATCTAGCAGCATCAAAATAGTTCAACCAGGTTCTTTTAAAGATGTCATCTGAGTAACCAAAACACCTCCATGAATGGCTGGAGGAGGGGAGAGCCTTGGTCGACCAGCTGACATCAAAAAGAGTAACATTTTCACAAATTATTTCTATATTGCAACATTTGCCTACATTTATTGGACTATGAAGTATACATGTGCCATAGTGAAGTCTGGTGTATAACCTTTCTTTTTACTTTAGAAGAAGCCTAAGAAGAAAAAAAAGAGTGGGGTGACCAGCAATGTTTCCTGGAGGAAGAGGGACCGGGATGGGTACATCGTACCACAACATGTCAGGGCTAATCGATCTGGTGAGCAAAACACATAGATACACATTCACAAGTTTTAATGCTGATGGCCAGCAATAATGTGTCCTACATCATTTTTTTCTGTTTGCAGTGAAACCTGCTAGCATTCAGGAGGTCCCTGAGGCTGAGGAGATGCACACAAGCCTTCAGGAGGTCCCAAGTATCTACTGATATCAAAAGTAGAATTACTATAAAGTTAAAAAGAGACAACTATACCAGTGTCTCCAGAACAGAGACTGATAGCTGATGGAACTACAGTTGATGTGGGTCAGACTGTTGATTATACCCAGATAGCAAAGAATCATTGAAACAGTGTTGTATCAACATTATTTTGTCAATGTTAAGTCATTGAATCAACGTTGGACTGTGATGTTGATTTTTCATCAGTTTGCACCCTTTTTTAATATTGAAACAATGTTGATTTTCTAACTAAAGCTCAACTGAATTTCAATGGAATTTCTACTAGCACAAATATTGAAACAATGTTCAAATTTCAACCATTTAACAACGTTGATTTTCTAACTTAGGATCAACGGAATTTCAATGGTTTTTCTACTAACACAAATATTGAAACAATGTTGAAATTTCAACCATTTAACAACGTTGATTTTCTAACTTAAGATCAACGGAATTTCAATGTTTTTTCTACTAACACAAATATTGAAACAATGTTGAAATTTCAACCATTTAACAATGTTGATTTTCTAACTTAAGATCAACAAAATTTCAATGGTATTTCTACTAACACAAATATTGAAACAATGTTGAAATTTCAACCATTGAACAATGTTGATTTTCTAACTAAAGATCAACAGAATTTCAATGATATTTCTACTAACACAAATATTGAAACAATGTTGAATCAGTGTTGGACTGTGACATTGATTTTTCATCAGTTTGCACCCTTTTTTAATATTGAAACAATGTTGAAATTTCAACCATTGAACAATGTTGATTTTCTAACTAAAGATCAACAGAATTTCAATGATATTTCTACTAACACAAATATTGAAACAATGTTGAATCAATGTTGGACTGTGACATTGATTTTTCATCAGTTTGCACCCTTTTTTAATATTGAAACAATGTTGATTTTCTAACTAAAGCTCAACGGAATTTCAATGGAATTTCTACTAGCACAAATATTGAAACAATGTTGGAATGTCAACCATTGAACAATGTTGATTTTCTAACTAAAGATCAATGGGATTTCAATTCATCTAATAAAAATAGAAAAATAATAATACTCTACAGTTAGACACAGGCCTATATATCGTGGGCCTTGTTAGGTTTTTATTTAATAGAAAATGATACACACAAGTTTTCTTTTGTTTTGTTTTATTGTTCAGCATTTCATAATGAATGAACTAGGCTATACTTTTGTTGGGATTCCCTTTTAAAAACAAAACTTGACAACAACAAAATCTGAAACCAACAACAAAACAACTTGTGACAAAACTAAACAACTTGTGTCACTAAACATGCTAACAATATCCAGCCCCTCCTGCCCAGTCTGGGGCGTACCAACAACAAAACAACTTGTGACAAAACTAAACAACTTGTGTCACTAAATATGCTAACAATATCCAGCCCCTCCTGCCCGGTCTGGGTCGTACCAACAACAAAACAACTTGTGACAAAACTAAACAACTTGTGTCACTGAATATGCTAACAACGTCCAGCTCCTCCAGCCCGGTCCGGGGCATACCGGAGCCATTTTTGGACCACCTGCGAGAAGGAAAAGCTATCAGCCGTCCCACATTGTTGTGTCAGGGCATCTGAAACAAAAAACACAAATAACATACATTTTTTTCATACTTGAACAAGGTGTTATAAAAACACATTTTACAACATTAATTTATTTCCTCACAATGTGCTAGCTCTCCAATGGCATGCACAGGTGCTATAGCCCCTGGACCAGGCAAGTGCCCTTTTGAAAGTTACTTTTTCCCCCCTTTTTTTTTCGTGTACTGTATGCGGCCCATGTTAACATGATCATGCATCAATTCTCGATTAAAACATGCAATAAAAATGCCCAAAAATGTGTCCCCCCCTCCCTTCCCTCCTTCTGAACAGAGCCCTTAGCCCATGTCATAAAAGCAACGTAACATTTTATGTACTGCCTGTCAGACAGAGCAATGGCTGCTTAACCCACTGAGGGAGATGCCGGGGATACTCTTTCGTGTCTCTTTCCACAACGGAAAATAGTAGCGATGTAATTCTTTTTTAAATAAAACCAGGACACCTAAGCCTTTACATCAATTCTATTGGTGTATATATAGCTAAAGCTACTCGGAAGCTACTCAAGTCAGTCAAGCCAGTAAAATCGCCTTATTTTTCATTGAGCACCTGCCCTCCAAAATGTCTGTGGATGCCACTGTAACTTTCCTTTTTACACCTTGGTTTGCCTATTTGAAAAAAAAAAAAAAAAAAAAACGGCCCTGGCTTGATTGTTGCTATATGCAAATATTTGTGCTGATTGGATTTTTTCTGTCGTCAACTCTGGTTTGAAGCTTTTGATCATTCAGCCTTTGAAATGAAGATTCAACCCTTATGCCAAGTCGCAGAAGAGAAAACACAACAAACTTTGACAATTTACATCTGGAAATATAAAATGGTATGTATGTATTTGATACATAATGTGCTACATTAACATTGCTTTAGACAAGTTTCTGCTTAGGCTACTCATGACGTGTAAAAGCAATAACTTAATGTTAACATGAACATATTTAACCTACATAAGTATGTTGATGCCTGCCATTACACGCATAGCAACAGGTGTTTATAGATATTTATCAGTTGTATTAGTTAAAGATGAAAATGCCAGATGAGAAAAGGCCAGAAATACAGTGTTATGTAGCTAAATTATATTTTGAGATGAATAAGATACTAAAATATATAATGTCTATTTAAAATGTGTGACTTTAAAATATCATTTAATATAGGTTTGAATACTTTGAAGAAGCTATTGTAGTGATTCTGATTAGTGTATGTTACGAGAGTTCATGATTTTACACCCCTCCACATGGAGCTGAGTGAAGAAGGAGGAGCCAAGACTTGATGACATATCCCCTAACGCTTAGGGGAGACGAGGGACAGTTGCAACAAGCCGTATTTCTCCAATCAGAAACATGCTAGAGTGATGACACTCAAACTATGTACTGTTAGACCCACTAGCCACCAAAGACATATTCAGCATCTGCTCCTGCTTGTACTGAGACAAAGTTGTTTTAAGGGTAGGAAAGTAGCTTTTTTCATGAGCTGTATTTTTGTCATACCGCCCTTACCTTTTGTATGAATTAATCCAAACCTACCTAGTTCAAATCACTGTTTTGTTGACTATCAAATGACATGGTTAGCATGTGTCAGTGCCATGTCAGTGTCATTGTGTGTAGCTGATGCTAACATGATGTTTTGTCATGGCTGACAGGGTGTGGATGGTTGCAACAACCGCCATTTGAATATGGAAGCCCTATGCAAACGTATAAAATGGAAAAATTTCAGCTTAATATAGGCACAATATATCCATTTTATTCCTCATGACGAACAGAACAGCCAATTATATTAAACCATGAGAGACTAAGATTTCAAAATAATTCCCCAGATAACTTCCTATAATTAAATATGCAATTTGTATCTATGGCCGTATCTTATTCTATGGGACATAAGTGGCCACATTTTCCTATGAAAATTAGAGAAAAGTAAATTAATTTGATGTCATACAGTGAATAAATCATTTAAATCACTCAGCTATTGAGTTTTATTACCACAGTGAACCCCTACACATTGACTCAAGGCCTTACGCAAAACAAAACTCCAACTGTTCTCTGATAAATATTACTAAATAACTAAATAATACTATAGTATTATTGTGCGCAATGCATATTTTAGGAATACTATGTGTGGCAAGGTGAAGAGGGCCCGGGCGGGCTTCGAACCCTAGACTCCCGAGTCAGAGTCATGCGCGCTAACCAGTCGGCCAAAGGGACATCCCATTGGCCAAGTAGCCAGGGGCAAGGGCACATGATCAACTGGAGGCACACAGTGACAGGAACACCACTGTCACATATGCTTGAGACAAAAATCTAAAGTTGATTAGTGAAATTTAATGTATGTTTAATATATTGCAACCATCCCTTATCCGTGTTGCAACTGTCCCCACGTTTGGGGCCAGTTGTAACGTCTGGATTCTCAAATGAATATTGTGATTGATGTGTCATATGTAACCATCTTTAAATGGTATGACTAATTAGCTGACAAATTTATTTTTAATCTATAAAAGTTTTGTGAGCCTAGTCCAAATAGTCTCTGAGTAACTGAGAAAAATGTAAAAAGTGTTGCTACTGTCCCCAGCCTCCCCTTTGAATAATGGACTGAATGTCGGACGATGTGCTGTGGGTGTGTGAGTTTGGACTATGGGTGTATTAAAATAAGTCTGCTGTGAGTGACCGAGAGCGACATGTTACTTCGCAATTTCAACGAGTATAGCGTGGCAGAAGGAGACTGATGTTCATTGCTGTGTGCTGCTGTGGGCAGGGTCTACAGTTACAATCATGATGAGGGAGTGTTTTGGTACTGTAGACACTAAATGTGGCCAGGGGTGCACATAACTTTTTTAGTGAGTTACTCAAATGAGTAGGCTACTAGGTGATAGAGTTTGGTAGGCAAACCATATTGAGTCTGGTTCAGAGATGGGAATTGCGGAGTCATCAAGTTATCTCCATGCTATTCTGCTCAGTCACTGAACCAGGTGACTTAACTTATAAACTCACCTGTGCTGATTGGACTCAGCTGGTTTAGAGCATGACCATGGCATAGATGACTCCTTAATTCCCATCTCTGCTGGTCACTAAAGGGGGCTTTGCTGCCCAGGCCCTGGCTGGAGATCTTAGGCAGGCAAACTTAGTATCCTTCCTCTTTTAAATCACCTCTTAAAACTAACTTTTATCCTTGTGTTTTCTTATTATATCACTCTTTTAGTTTTTTATTCTGTATTCCTACATTTTAATGTTATTTTAAGGTTGTGTATTTTTATATTCTGTATTCCTACATTTTAGTGTTATTTTATGGTCGTGTATTTTTATTTTTAATGTAGTTTCTCTCTCTCTCTCTCTCTCTCTCTCTCTCTCTCTCTCTCTCTCTCTCTCTCTCTCTCTCGATAACTCCCTGTCCTAATGTGCTGTGATCACAGGCTTGAGCAGCCGTCCAATCGACACGCGGATAAGCACGCGCACACCAATCAGACAGCCTATTGATAAGTGCCAACGTGTAACGACGTAACCATGCGTCGTGCACGTGTCCCAGATTCCCGCGCATCAGCCTACCAAGACGCCATTAAAAACGCCATGATAAAGTCCTCGAGGAATGAAAAAAGGAGGAAGAAAACAGTGAACTATACGGGAACAGCAGGTAACTCTCCTCCCTTGGAAAGTAATGGATAAACATATTGACTAAGATTGCATTTAATTTGTTCTGAATTTAAGTTAGACCAACAGCGCAATACTGTATGTTTAAAGGCTTGATGAGTAGGGTGTCAGGTGCAAGCAACTGTTGAAAATTTTTGGAGTTCAGTTAGGAGGGCCCTTGATTAGCCTACGTGATGGTAAAATAGCATATTTTTTTCACAAGAAAAAAATAAGCAATTATATATTTTAATTTGATGTGCCATATGCCCAGATGTTACTCTGCAGCACTTTGAAGTTTTTTGTGTTTTTATGAAAAGTGCAATAGAACTGAATATTATTATCATTATGTTATTATCAAGGTTTACATCATAACCTAAAGTGCATCAAAGAAACTGAACTGAGAGTGCACTGAAAGTGCACTTTTAGATTTAGACCAGTGGCGTCATTTGGGTAGACTATGGCGGTGTATGGCACTCGCCATACCTTGACTTTGGAAGAAAATGTTCGGAGAACTGGCACATATAGATTTTAACCATTGGCGTACCGGGACTACGGCGTACAGTGGCCTGTTGTAATTCTCTCTGACCGATTCGCGATAGTGTTGCCTCTTTCTCACTGAACACCATGCGGTCGTTCCTGCTCCTCTCTCTCACTGAGGGGCGGGGCTGCCTCGTGCCGTGAGCTCTCAGACACAGGGCGTGTACGAGTGCACGCCGCTGCAGAACGACGCTGAAGTTAGCCTCCGATTCGGCACTTAAGGGGAAAGTTAAGAGGAAATTAACGTAATGTGCAGAGCGACTGTTTGTACAATGATTGTCTGGTTTTTGTGACACTTCCTGCTGTAAAAACATTTTAGACATTTTAGGTAAGACATTAATTGTGCCTGACACCCGCTATTGTATTTGTGAAACGTTTATTTTATTTGTGAAAATGCTAAGGGGAGATGTCACAGTTTTTGTTTGATACTGTACCTGCAGACCTCATTAGACCTGGTCCAGATCAAAAACCGCTATGCCTAGACTTCTCAAATCTGGCCTAGATTAATCCACAGCTCATGAAGATTCGTTCAGACACAGTTTCTGATCTGTGAAACATTTATTTTATTTGTGAAAATGCAGTAAAGGCAGATTTCACTGTTTTCTCATCCACATTAGACCTGGTCCTGGTCACAAACCACTATGCCTATACCTCTCAAATCTGGACTAGATTATCCTACAGAGGCTAAACATTCATTATAACACAGTTTCTGATCTGTGAAACCTTAATTCTATTTGTGAAAATGCTATAAAGGCACATTTCACTGTTTTCTCATCATATAGACCGCATTAGACAGATTTTAGAAGTCTAGGCATAGTGGTTTGTGACCTGGACAAGGTCCAATGTGGTCTACATATGATTAGAAAACAGTGAAATCTGCCTTCATTGCATTTTCACAAATAAAATAAATGTCTCACAGATCAGAAACTGTGTCTGAACGAATCTTCATGAGCTGTAGATTAATCTAGGCCAGATTTGAGAAGTCTAGGCATAGCGGTTTTTGATCTGGACCAGGTCTAATGAGGTCTGCAGGTACAGTATCAAACAAAAACTGTGAAATCTCGCCTTAGCATTTTCACAAATAAAATAAACGTTTCACAAATACAATAGTGGGTGTCAGGCACAATTAATGTCTTACCTAAAACGTTTTTACAGCAGGAAGTGTCACAAAAACCAGACAATCATTGTACTGTGCTCTAAGTAGCTAACTTAGCCAAACAAGTAGGCTACTGAAATATATGACTCATATTTAAGCATGTGGCTTTATAACTCACCAAGGTTTTAGTTGCTCCACATTCACGTCTGTAGTACATGGAGTTATATATCAATGAGGTTATACATCTATGCAGCGGCGTGCACTCATACACGCCCTGTGTCTGAGAGGTCACGGTGAAATTTGAATTTGGGGTGAACTATCCCTTTAACAACAAGCTAATGACAGCTGTCTGTGGAGCTTGGAGGCTGTTTATCTGGTCACAAATCACAAAAAACTTCTAATTGAGAAACCAAGTCCCAAATCCCTGTCTAACTACCTGAATGTAGTGGATCACAGCAGCAACATGAGGAATCACTCATTCAACTTAGTTGTTGTGAAATTTTTAATTTGTTTCCCATTTTAATTTATTCCGACTTTGCTGTTAAACTTTGCTGTTCTTACTGTACGAACATGTACTTTAGATTAGCAGTGAATAAACTCATGTTGGCAATAATTTGTTGACACAAAAGAAATGGCAATTAAGACAGGATACAGACACCTTTTACGGAGTGGATCAACTTCAAATAGCCTATTTATTTGTCTTCAGAGATTAGCAATTTACAAATGGATTTTAACAAGAAAATACTTGTTAAAAATCTTCCCACGTATCCTGGAAAACCTGGAAAATGGTTATCCAGTCATGGACGTGGAAATTGAGAAAAAGTGTCAAATGTCCTGGAGAAGCTTGAGTTGTCCAGGGAAATTATTTATCACACTGTTACATTAGCTACCAGAGCTCTGTTTGACTTTTTCAGACCCCATGTGATTTATTTTCCAAAGATAAAGTTATATTGTGAACCCCTGTGTGGGGTATTGTGAGTATCATCCAATCCATAGCATTGAGAAAGCTTTGTGATTTTGCTCTCAAATCACACCAGATTGCTGCATTTCAATGTACAATACGCACAAATTTTCGGCACAGGTAGTGGTTGGTCCTTGCCATACCTTGTCTAAAACTGAAATGACGCCACTGATTTAGACCTAAAATATAAGGAAACTAGAGCTCCAGGTTGAATTTGCCCGGAATTGTCATTTATATGAAAACACATTTAAACAGAATTACTTACCAAACATGCACTGACAGAGGGCTGTTTCTTTGAAAGGCCTCTTCTGTTTGGTAGGGTCCTTTATTTTCTTCCCAGCCCAATTTAGGCCAGAGGCCAGTTCATTGGTTAGGATATGGGCCAACATCCGCCGGACCCTGACCTCCATGGTGGTCCCACCAACCACACTCAGGCGGGCCACCTATCAATAAAAAGCATAAACTATTGTAAGTATGTGAATGCGTGTGTAGCCATGTGTTGATATGATCAAGAGTAGCTGGCATATTTTAAAGGCCAGTTTAAAAGATGCTATGCCATGGTTAGGATTTATCCTTTCCAACAGAGACTGATGAGAAATTATTAAAATACCAAAACAACAGTTTTTGCATGAGATTTTTGCAAGTGTGGAATGTTTTTTGCATTCAAGTAAGGGAAGAGACTGAGATTGATCACATTTAATTGTATGCGAACCAGCAGATCAGGTTGTTTATAGTCTGGGGTTTTTGCTCAAAAACAAACACTAGACTTAGACAAATTAAATCTGTCTTAACCCTAACTCCAGACTCTACCTTTAAGGAAAATGAGCTGATCAGTAAAATTTTGGAATGATGAACCATTACCATTGTTTTCTTTGCCTCAGCAGCTTGGAGGGAAATCTCGGCAGGTTCCATCTCCTCCCACGTGCATAACGGCAACTTCACCTGGGCCACACCGGCAACCTGCAGTTCCATCCCTGGAGGCTGACAGCACCGGCAGCACTCCCGAAATGCATGGAATTCATTTCGGAGGTCTTTAACCTCCTTAGCCAGGTCTGTCACAGCTTTCAATAATTTTTGCAATGCCACATCTATTGACAGGAATAAGGAACTGAATTTGGTACATTTGAAAGCAAACATTTTGTCATTTCAGAGTAAGGGATGCAAACTGGAAATGTTTACAATGCATTGTAATTATTCACAGGGCCACTCTTTTCAGATAGAAATGGAAACCTATGTTAACCTTGAGGAACAATGGTTTTGCACTTGCCTTTTAAAAGCTGCCTTGCAGTATCTCTTGAATCTATCACAAATATAAGGAAGAAAAAATCAGTGTGGCTGGATTTAAGTATTTGAAATGACATGAAATGCCACTTTTTCAAGCATACCTTCAGTAGGTAGTCCTTGGAAGGGACTGGATGCAGACTGGGGAGTAATTGGGAAATTCAATAGAGATTCTGCCAGAACCTCATCAGGAAACCCTACAGACTGGTTGAGTGGCTGGGGCTGGTGCTGGTGCTGGGGCTGGGGCTCGAGCAGTGTAAAGCAGTTGTCGTGGGAGTGGAGGGTCTGAATTTGAGGGTGAAAATTTGAGGGGGCCTGAAGATTTATTTGGTGGGAGCTGGAAGGGTCTTCAGAGCACAGTTGAGTGGGGAAGGCTCCTGGTGTATTAAAAAAAAAGGGGATTGGGAAAAATAAGACATGTTATTAAAGATTGTATGCAAAAGCTTACTCTGTCACACACAGACATATTGTGGCTTACTATACCTGGAAACAAAACTTTTGGTGCTGGGGCATACTTCTGTGCAGTATGGTCATCATGGTCAGAGTCTGACTCATACAGTGGATTTGGTCTAAAAGAAAACACAAACAAAATATAAATAAACTGCATTGTTTAAACATAAATGTAAACTTCCAGCACACACATAGAGCATACAGATGTTACTGGTTCAAAATTGCGGGGTTTGTCTCGCACTGCAGGATCTCGCGAACGCGAGAATTTTCACCACCACTGTTTTCCTCTAGGTGGCAGCACCGTACTGAATACTGCTCAGACGTTTTGGACAATGCTGACACGCCACACAATGTAGCTGCGATGAGGAGTGGCGCTGTTCATGATAGCTACAGATAGAATACAGTAGGATGAAAGGAGAACGAGCTGCAGTCAGTAAATAATACAGTAGCCTATAATCTCTGTCTCGTCAGCTCCAAGTTTTTTAAAATGAGCCGGAGGGAGTTGCGGTGATTGTACTGCATCCACTTCATGACTACATTATGAAAACACGAGTCTATATAGTATATTTTCCAGATTAAATCCGTTGGATCAGTGGTTCATAAGCTTCATAAGCCCATTACTGAAATGCTACGTGCGCCACAACTAGTTCCCCCAGAAAACAACAACCTGTAGCACAGCTTTGTATTGTTGCAAAAGTGTTGCATCTAGATTCATTACTGGTTTCTAAAAGTATCGATATGAACAGCGCGCGGCGCACCCATAGCGCCCGACGCTCGCCGTGCGCACTCGACTGGCAGAGCAGAGGAGAGCAGGCAGCGTCCACAGCGTTTGGACCTGAGTAGTTACACAGAACTAGACGCACGTTTGAATTGAACATGTTGATATTGACGGCAAAACTTATTCTCCGCTGTCTGCCTGCGTGCACATGTGTGTGATGTGAGAGAGGAGGGAACCCCGCCCGTCAGACGAGAGGAGATGCATTGTAATGACTGTGTAACAGACTGTTCTGTGTTTATGCGAGAAGAGGAGGTGTGTCCCTCTGAGTTGCCGTAGGGCTGTGATTCGCGGAGTTTACCTTTTACCGCTGCTGTATTGAATGTGTGTCAGTCTGGAGAAATAAAGTGAGCAGACCTGCTACTGAACACGCTATCTCGTCTCCGGTTCCGTTTATTATTTTTCTTATATCAACACAGTATAGACGAACCCAGAACGCTCGGCTACAACTGTAATGAAACAATAGCAACACGCTGGAATTGCACAACTCTTAGTTAGCGTTTCATTTAATGAAAAAACAAACAAACATCTGTTATAAGTCTATTTGATTATAATAAAATAAAAACAATGGGGAGGCACTGCTGCTGTATTGAATATGATGTCATTTTTCAGGGTATTGACATTGAGTTTGAAATTTTAGTATTGAGACAATCCTACAACTCTGTGAAGACAAATTTGACCACAACAAACACCACAACAGCCAGAAGCAACTAAAATACAGACAACAAGCCACCGAGTTAATAACCAGCGTCGTGGTGCCGCTGATCTGGTTTTTAGCTGCTCTGCAATCTCATTGTTTCAAAGAAAATGGATTGATTGATTTTTTTTTACGCATGGCTCTGTGCGTCTGGCACGTGTGTCTTGGAGTTTTGAATCGAGGCTTTATGTTCAGCTCCCCTTAGCCTACATGGGAAATTTATTACATGAAACACAACAAAATTTCTTCACTTAGCCCACGAACTGAATTGTGAGCTAACTGTTAAGAACCGCTTTTTTCTGTTCAAAGCAAATGTAACCGATGGGTTCCTTTTTTTATTTAATTTCACCAAAAATCACTTTATTTTGTAACTGTTATTTTTAATACATGTATTTCTTTTATATTCAGTTTGAGGGCTTTTATTTTGTTAGTTTTATTTTGGTAACGTCCCTCCTTCCGTCAACATCCTGCGCACGTTGCGCCGTTTTCTCTCAGTTGTAAATATGGCTGATGAGAAGAGGTAGGGTAAAACGTGCTCGTGTTCAAAATGTATGCTAAGAGTGTGAAATGCATATTTTCTTCATGCCTTCACCACACGGTTTTGATGTAATGTTTTTTTTGTTAATTGAGTGAATGGGAATGTTGTGTGCAGTTGTGAGTGTATTTCGCACAGTGCTCGGAGTGACAGTCGTGAGTCTAAGCTAGCTAGTCTCTCATGCAGTTGTTATTCCTCCCCTCCTCTAGAGGTGTGTGAGACTGAGAAGAAGAGAAGTGCTGTGCTGTACTAACAATAACATTGCTGTGCGCAGGTGAGCTCCCATGCTTATGTATTTTCTTTTATTTCGTTTATTTCATATTTCTTATCCACCCTTTTGGTGTTGATATTCTTTATGTTCTTGTTTATTTACTAAAATATCGCCAGCAGGGCTTGGGGGGTTGTTTGGAGATTGTATTATGACCATGAGAATGAGATTAGAAGTTACACATGCAGTTGTAAAAATGGCTGATGAGAAGAGAGGTGTGTGAGACTGAGAAGAAGAAGAGTGCTGTGCTGTACTAACAATAACATTGCTGTGCGCAGAATAAATCTCCCCCTGCTGGCTGAACCCGAGAACTGTCGTCTTCCTTGCTACACAACACAACACAACGCAGGCCGGTTACAGTGGTGCCGTGACCCGGATCCACGCTGCTTCAGACTGGTTCTTAGTTTCTTCTGGAGCTGTGGATCAACACCAGCTTGGTCACACGGGGTTGCTACCCGTCAACTATCCTCATTAACGTATCTTTTGGATTTAAAAAAAAAAAAAAAAAAAAAGAAGGAAAAAATTGATAAGTGATTTTGTTCAACTATATTATATCTCCTGTTTTGAGGGTGAATTTGTTTTTTTTATTTTTCATTGTGTACAGTTGAGTGCTGTAAAAGAGATTTAAAATGGCATTCTTTTGGGAAAGAGCAGGGAAAATTGATGAGGATAAAGCTGACAGTTTTAACCTTTCTGTTGGGAGGGGGAAATTTCTCAGTGAGTTAGCCAGCACCCCAGTTAGAGGTGCAGCAAATGTTGGTTCACCAGATCACTGTTCCACACGTGCACCTGGTAATGTAGCACCTAGTCCCAGCCAGGGTGTCACATCTGCAGGTCTCCCAGACATGACTGATCCAGTGTTAAATAACTTGATAACACATATTGCTCAGCAAGTAGGACAGACTATAAGAGATCAATTGAGGGTTGAGTGTGAAGACAGGGATGTTAAGGGCACACAAGCTCAGAGCAGTGTCAGCCAGATACCCAGTGACTCTACTTACCTCAACTTGACTGGTACCAAGTTAGTCCTACAGTCAGATGTCAGAGAGTCCCCAGTCTTCAGAGGAGATGGCTCCGACAAGAACACAGTCTGTGAGTGGGAAGAGTTGATGGAAGTTTATCTCAAGAAACGAGCCACACCTCCACAAGAACAGTACTTTGAAATAATGTCCAAGCTTATGGGGAAAGCTAAAGATGCAGTAAGGATAACTCTGAGGAGCAGCCCATCCCTGAAGCCTAAAGAAAATCCAAAAATCATCTATGACATCCTCAGACGACATTTTAGTGATGTGACTTATTCATGTATGCCTATGGCTGACTTTTATAGCACAGTGCCAGTGCCAGGAGAGACCCCTGTAGATTACTGGCTCCGCTTAAACAAGGCTGTTGATGCAGCAGAGGAAGGACTGAAGAGGTTAGGCAGACATATGGAAGATCCTTGTCAGGAGGCAGCGATGATGTTTGTTAAATACTGCCCAGATCCCACCCTCACTGCTATCTTCAAGCTTAAAGCCCCAGATAAATGGACAGCCAGTGAGGTTCAAGAGCACATTGATCGTTACCAACTTGAAATGAAAGAACATGTCCTGTCCAAGTCAAAACGCCTTAGGCCAGTGACAGCTCAGGTTCAAACTCCTGCACTTGATGATTCAAGGAAAAATTGTCACTCAGGAGAGTTGCCAGTGCAGAATGAGAGTCTTGCATCATCCAATCCCCCCTGTAATGAGAAATGCCTTCAAGTATTAGTCAGCCTTTTTGAAAATGCACTGTCACAGAAGAGTAATGCTGCACACAAACCAGTCTCCCCAGGACAGTTTCAGCATAGCCCATGCAGGGTCTGTAAGTCCACGGAGCACTCCACGCTTGCGCATTGCAGGCAGAAGCGCCTGTGCCTGGCATGTTTTGAGCCAAACCACATAAGAAGGAACTGTCCTAACCGTAAGTCTGACCAGGCTCGGAGTGACTCTCCGCCACAAAACACTCAGCCTTTAAACTAGCGGGCCTGCATCTGGCGAGGGGATGTGCGGGTGAAGAAAAAGAAACCCTCAACAGTGTTGACGAGCAGCACTACATAAAAGCATGTGCAGCAGCACCAGTTGGTGCTAAAGTAATAGTCCAAAGCACACAAAGAATAGGTCCCTATGATGAACTGTTTTACACCCCAGTTACAATAAACAACACATTTCAGGTGCAGGGGATGATAGATTCAGGTTCCATGGCCTGTACACTAAGCGAGCAAGCAGAGCAGAAGATGTTGAGTGAAAATGTGCTTTCAGAACCTTCTCCCTTGTCTCAAGAGGTTGTGTTAGTGGGGTGTGGAGGAACATTAACAAAACCTAAGTGCATGTATGAGGTTGAAATGAAACTGTATGGAGAGACCTGTGTTGTGCCTGTTCTTGTAGTGCCTGGCCAGCGTGATGATTTGATCATCGGCACAAATGTCATCAAGTTTCTTATGCATCAACTGAAGGTGACTGATGATTACTGGCGTCTTGTCTCTAGTGGCAGTCTTCTTCCTGAGTGTGAGCAATTCCTGGATCTCATGGCAAATTCTTCCCGCTGGAGAGGTGAGAAGCTCGGTACTGTCAAGCTCCAACAATCTGTCACCCTGTTGGCAAGACAAGAACATCTAGTCTGGGGTAAATTGCCAAATAACGTCCCCATGTCACCAGGCAGCACAGTAGTTGTCGAGCCCACCTCATCCAAGTCCCTCCCACGTAACATCATGATTGGTCGTGTAATCACACTGCTGTGGGGTGATAGGTGGATTCCTATGAAAGTTACCAACATGTCAGACAAACCTATTACATTGAAGAGAAACAGTAAACTGGCAGATGTGTCTCCCTGTTTGGCTGTAGAAGATTTTGAGGTTTTCCAGGGCACCAGTCAACCTGAAACAGTCAAGCATGAGAAAACACATGATGAGGGCGGACCAGTGGATCTAAAGCAGCGACTACAACAAGCTGGGCTCACTGACATCAACATTGATCAATGCCATGCTGGTCCTATGGGAAAAGAAAAATTAGTTGATCTGCTTATCAAGTACAATGACATCTTTTCAAAACATGCACTGGACTGTGGTGAGGCAAAGGGTTTGTGCATCGCATTAGGCTCACCGACGAAAGACCCTTCCGCCTCCCTTATCGGCGAGTACCACCAGCCCACTACCAGAAGCTGCGGCAGGTTCTGTCTGAAATGGAAGAACAAGAGATAATAAAGAAATCAGTGAGTGAGTATGCATCCCCACTCGTTCTAGTGTGGAAAAAGGATGGGAATTTGAGACTTTGCACTGATTTTAGGTGGCTTAACATGAGAACCCTCAAGGATGCCCACCCACTGCCACACCAATCAGACTGTCTGGCTGCACTGGGTGGAAACACCTACTTCAGCACAATGGACCTGACATCAGGTTTCTATAATATCCCGATGGCAGAAGAAGACAAAAAATACACTGCATTCACGACCCCCATGGGACTATATGAATATAATAGGATGCCGCAGGGTCTCTGCAATAGTCCTGCCTCATTCATGAGGATGATGCTGAGCATATTTGGGGATCTGAACTTCAGTAGTTTGTTGTGTTACCTTGATGATTTGCTTGTTTTTGCTTCAACAGAAGAGGCAGCTTTGGAGAGGTTGGAGACTGTGTTCCAGCGGCTCAGGCTTCATAACCTCAAACTGAGCCCCAAAAAATGCCACTTAATGCGGTCATCAGTCAAGTTCCTGGGCCACATTATAGATGGCAGCAGTGTGGCGGTGGATCCAGCAAAAATTGAGGTAATCTCCAAAATGTCAAAAGCGGATCTCATGGAGGAAGACGGCTGCACGCCATCGGTCAGGAGGATAAAATCTTTTTTAGGGATGGTTTTTTATTACCAACATTTTATCCCCAATTGCTCCTCTATGGCCAAGCCTCTTTTTGCACTCACTGCTGGGCAGAAGAAGCGTGGGAAAGTCAGAGCCAACTCCAATGCTGGCTCCTACAGAAAGCTCAAACCTTCTGATTGGACAAGTGAATGTGATGTAGCCCTGTGTGACTTGAAAGAGAGCCTTTTGAACTGTGTTGTCCTCTCACACCCAGATTTCTCTCGTCCTCTCATCCTATCCATCGATGCATCACTGGACGGACTGGGGGCTGTACTGTCACAAATTCCAGCTGGCGAAGCGAAAGCCCGCCCCATTGCTTTCGCCAGTAAAACCTTGAGCAGCTCTCAGAAGAAATATCCAGCTCACAGGCTGGAATTCTTAGCTTTGAAATGGAGCGTGTGTGAGAAGTTTAGTCATTGGTTGAGAGGGCATCCCTTCACAGTATGGACTGACAACAATCCTCTCACCTACATCATGACCAAACCAAAGTTGGATGCGTGTGAACAGCGCTGGGTGTCCAAGCTCGCCCCTTACACCTTCGACTTGAAACACATACCTGGCACTAAGAACACAGTGGCTGATGCTCTCAGTAGAGATCCCTTTGCAAGAACAGTCAGTCATAGGCTCATCACTGAACACTACAGCCACCTTCTCGCTGAAGCTGAAGCTGTCAGTCAGGATGGCATCCAGGATGCCTTCCGATTAAAGGTCCAGTCTCATCAGGTGAAAAGGACAGCTCGTGGTGCTGCCAGGTGCCAGCCTGATCTTTTCAAGTGTAACTATGATGCTGTAGCTGTTAAAGCTTTGTTAGACACACATGATCAGTGGGAGGCTGCTAGTGAAACCAGAGCTGTGGAGCTGGTTCAGTCAGTTCAGAACCTGCTGCCGCCTGGGCAGGATGCCCTTCCTGTGTTCACATTGGAGGAACTACAGCGCAGTCAGGAGCTGGATCCCACTATCTCAAGCATCATGTCCTTTGTCATCCGCAAGAGGCGCCCCTCTAGGCGTGAGAGAGCAAAACTAGATGGGAAAGCTATGGTGTTCATTAAACAGTGGGAGAGACTCCGGGTTCAAAATGGCATCCTTTACAGAGTCATTAAAGATCACATCAGTAAACAAAGGAGACACCAGTATGTTTTGCCTGATAGTCTCAAAGAGAAAGCACTGCATGGCATCCATGATGTTGCTGGGCACCAGGGGCAGGCGAGGACCCTGCATTTAGCAAGACAGCGTTTTTTTTGGCCCAAGATGGAGTTTGATGTGAAGGAGTATGTCAAGTGTTGTCGCAGATGCATTCTAGCCAAAACACCGGACCCCTCAGCCCGAGCTCCACTTGAAAGTATCAGGACCTCCGCTCCTATGGAGTTAGTGTGTCTGGATTTTTGGAGTGCAGAAGACAGTAAGCAGCGTTCAGTGGATGTTCTCGTTTTAACAGACCACTTCACAAAGTTAGCCCATGCTTTCCCGTGCACAAATCAGACTGCAAAACAAGTAGCTAAAAAGCTGTGGGATCACGTCTTTTGTGTGTATGGTTTTCCTGATCGCATACACTCTGATCAGGGGGCAAACTTTGAGAGCGAGCTTATAGCAGAACTGCTGTCACTTGCTGGAGTCTCAAAATCACACACTACAGCCTACCACCCCATGGGAAATGGAGGAACTGAGAGGTTCAATCGAACACTTGGAAACATGTTAAGGTCTCTCCCTCTCAAAGAGAAACACAAGTGGCCTCAGCAAATACAAACTTTGACATTTGCATATAAGGCAACAGTACATGAGACCACAGGATACGCACCGTTCCAGCTCATGTTTGGTCGTATCCCAAGGCTTCCGGTAGATGTGATGTTCAAGCAAGTGCTTCAGGATCCAGTGGTTGTTGATCACACAAGCTATGTAAACACGCTGATGTCATATCTTCATGAGGCAGCCAGAGTTGCACAAATACATGCAGTGAGAGAACAAGACAAGCAGGCAAGGAGCTACAACAGAAAAGTAAAAGGCACGCACCTGAACATAGGAGACAAAGTGCTCATTGCAAACAAGACTGAGAGGGGAAAGAGAAAACTAGCTGACAAGTGGAGTGCAACAGTGTACACAGTTAAAGACAGAAACCTGCAAACTCACACATACAAGCTGGAAGACAGTAGAGGTGACACAAAGATAGTACACCGCAACCTGGTTTTGGACATCAGTTTTCTGCCTGTGGTGACAAGTGAAGAAGGGCTGTGTGACACTGAATCTGAGGATCTGGATTGTGAGGAGGAAGAGGATGCAGGAGATGGAATGAGTGATTGGATGATGAGTGGATCAGAGGATATTCAGAGTCAGGAGACTAGGAGTGAAGGATGGGCTGACACACACCAGTCAAGTCAAAATACTCCAGAGCTGGACTCTGAAGAGCCATCTGAAGATGACCAAAGCATCCACTCAACCAGAGACAATGACATGGACAGTTTGGTAGTAGAACCTGACTCAGACTCTCCAATCCTGTCAGATGTGTCTTCAGGACATCCAGCAGACTCACACGCTGACACAGAGACTAAGTCGCCTTCAACAAACCTGAGACACGACACTGACACACAGTTGCATTCTGTAACAGACACAGACAATGTTGTCAGGACACGGGTGGGTCGGGTTAGTAAGAAAGTCAACAGGCTCATTGAGTCCATGGTTCAGAAACCTTTTTATTTTAGAGACTTGGCAGGTTCAGTCAGCAGAAAGTCTCAGTCGCTCCTCACATTGTTTTAAGAGGGAAGACATGTTTTTCTTGTGTTTTCTTAACCTGTAAAGATGTATATAAGGGACACTGAGACAAGTTGTAATGTGTTTCATGAGGCAGGTGGTTGTATGGTGTAAAAGGCATCATATTAATCTAAGAGATGCTGAGGCTTGATCACCCTTAAGTTTTCTCTGAACCTATATTAGTAGGTGGCTTATATGGCCGATGTTAAAGCTGAGATGCTTTCAGTGAGCCCTGGCCAGGTTTAAGCATTATGGTTCAGGTGTCCCAGTGTTTTGCTTTGATTTATTCAGCGGTATGGTCTGGATTTTGGTGAAATTTAGGAGGGGAGGATGTAACCGATGGGTTCCTTTTTTTATTTAATTTCACCAAAAATCACTTTATTTTGTAACTGTTATTTTTAATACATGTATTTCTTTTATATTCAGTTTGATTGCTTTTATTTTGTTAGTTTTATTTTGGTAACGTCCCTCCTTCCGTCAACATCCTGCGCACGTTGCGCCGTTTTCTCTCAGTTGTAAATATGGCTGATGAGAAGAGGTAGGGTAAAACGTGCTCGTGTTCAAAATGTATGCTAAGAGTGTGAAATGCATATTTTCTTCATGCCTTCACCACACGGTTTTGATGTAATGTTTTTTTTGTTAATTGAGTGAATGGGAATGTTGTGTGCAGTTGTGAGTGTATTTCGCACAGTGCTCGGAGTGACAGTCGTGAGTCTAAACTAGCTAGTCTCTCATGCAGTTGTTATTCCTCCCCTCCTCTAGAGGTGTGTGAGACTGAGAAGAAGAGAAGTGCTGTGCTGTACTAACAATAACATTGCTGTGCGCAGGTGAGCTCCCATGCTTATGTATTTTCTTTTATTTCGTTTATTTCATATTTCTTATCCACCCTTTTGGTGTTGATATTCTTTATGTTCTTGTTTATTTACTAAAATATCGCCAGCAGGGCTTGGGGGGTTGTTTGGAGATTGTATTATGACCATGAGAATGAGATTAGAAGTTACACATGCAGTTGTAAAAATGGCTGATGAGAAGAGAGGTGTGTGAGACTGAGAAGAAGAAGAGTGCTGTGCTGTACTAACAATAACATTGCTGTGCGCAGAATAAATCTCCCCCTGCTGGCTGAACCCGAGAACTGTCGTCTTCCTTGCTACACAACACAACACAACGCAGGCCGGTTACACAAACAGCTGTGAAGTACTGTGGGGGGAGGGGGGCAGGACTTTTCTTCCAGCTGGCTGTTTTTCTACCAGTTACAGACAGTAGCCTAGATGCAAAGTATTGATGAGCTGAGACACATTCACACCTCCATTCATCTCCGCGCTGGTAACGCCCATCGCAACATCTGATTTACATGTCGACTGTTAACACATGGCGATTGGCCATTCACGCGGCTTTGTTCTTGGTTTCGGCCAATCAGCTTGTAAGCACATGGCTAATTATCAGCTTTCAACCAATCTATGGCGACGGCACAGCGATCCCAGCTGCCTACAGCTGTTGCTGTTATTGTTTTTAACAAAAAACGAAAACAGTGCTTGACTGCTGGAAGGCAAAGCCTGTGGCGCTGGCAGCGGCCACAAGGACGCACTCACACTTGGGCCAGTTGCTCTGTATGTGCTGATCCATGGCTGAAGCACAAATGCCCCCCTCCTCTGTCCCCGCTGGCCCGCACTCACACACCTCGAACCCAAGCATGCAAGCACGGTTGCCTCTGACACACGTTGATATAGAGGGATTTATTTGTTTATTTGTTTACCAACACGGCGGATGTGCGCTACCTGACTGCAGAAAGAACAGAGCCTTTTTGACAACAACGGTGATGAGGTGCCGACAGTATGGGCTATAGGTGGTTGTGTCCACACACTCATACTGGTTTTATGACATTATAGCGCAGGAGGGAGTGGGAGGGATGCGAGCATCTCCTTCAACCATGCACGGAAAAGGGGAATGATAGGAAACGCGAATTTATTGAGAAGCAATGCCCAGGTCAGCAATGCATGACAAAAACATGTGGTTCATTCGTCCCCCTAAGCCACATAAACCAACACAATGTGGACACACACAACTCCGGTTACGCCGCGGTGACGTGTAGAAAAGCGAAAAAAGTGTTTCCATTACACTTTTGCGAAACACATTTGTATCGATACGTCTCAAAAACCACCTCATGAGAGTCGTCAGCGGTACCACGACGCTGCTCAGTAACTCATCTTATTGTGTGCTTGTGGTCCGACCTGACCAAGTTATTGAATGTTGACGTTTATTTAGAAGAAGTCCGATTATGAATGCTGCCCTGGTTTAGATTCTGTCCTCATAGCCTAATTCTGATTATTTTCAAACAGTGGCCAAACAACAGATCCATTTTATTATATTAGACTATATTTTCCATTTTTGCTGAGCGGTTTGTTCTTAATTAAATAAAAGCCTGTCCCAAACAGCCGCGTGTGTTACTTCGTTTTATATCATCTTTGCCCTGTGCAGAAGACCTTCATAATTTGTGATACATAATCATGAACTCATAAAGCAAGCCAGGCTTTATCATATTACAATAGTTTCTGTGATTTAGGCAGGGTATACAGTAGTTAGTTCTAGTTAAATAGCCTAGAGTTTAAGCAGTGGATTACTGCACAGATCACACTGATTCATCCGCCTGTCGTCCTCCGTTCTCACAGATGCCACCTGGTGGTTGTTTTGGCACCATGCGGCTTTTCATTAAAACCTCTTTGTCTCGCCAAGGAAAAAAATGCCTGGCGCTTGTGCCGTCTCGCGTGAATCACGCGAGAAGTCCGCAATTTTGAACCAGTAACATCTGTAGAGCGGGAGCTGCGTTTTTGGAGAAAACGAGCTCTCTTCTTCTCCTTCATGCTCACGAACGAAACGGCTGAAAAACTCGCCGTTTTTTCGAGGACCACGTTGGAAAGTCACTCTTCAACCACGTGAAAACCGTTTTTCTCTAGGTGATGTACAGAGTTCGCCTCGACGTGATAAAAAAGGTAAACAAATAGCCAAAAACATGCGGTCCTGAGCGGATGTGATGAGAAATTAGTGCGGTCGCGAAAGAGTTAATGCTGTTCCTAATTGACGTTATTTATATATATATACCTTTTTTTTTTTTACAAGTTTATACTGCCTGCTGTTAATGCTATTGCTATTTGATGTTATTTAGATATATTCTTTTTTTTTTTTTTTTACAAGTTTATACTGCCTGCTGTTAATGCTGTTGCTATTTGATGTTATTTAGATATTTATATATATTCTTTTTTTTTTTTTTTTACAAGTTAATACTGCCTGCTGTTAATGCTGTTGCTAATTGCAATTAAAAATGGGTGACAAAAAGTCAGGATTGGATTGTGATTTATTGTGACTGTAGAAACATGTCCAGAAGGTAGGAACCTGTTTTCCTGTACCAGCTAAGTTTACTGTAGTGTCATTTGGATATGCATAGGAACTAAACCAGTAAAGGAAAAAGGTATAATATGAGTTATAATTTGACGTAGAAAAGACGTCACAACGACCATATTTGGACGTCAAATAGCCCTCATACGGCGGTCCTGTGGACGTTCACTAGATGTCGGTTTAAATTTTGACGTAGAAAAGACGTCACTAATGACCTCATTTCGACCACATTTGGACTAATGGTGCAGACACACCAACTCCGGCAACGGACGTCAAGTCAACGGATCCCATTCATTGTCTATGTAGAGCAGCAGCTCCGGCCGCGCGGTGCATCATGGATCCGATACGTCCAGTTGACGGTCCAGTCGCCGTATGTGAATTTCCATAATCACGACTCCACTTCTACTTTATGCAAATTGGGTCCGTCTGATGCATGCAGCCGGCTCCCGAAACTCCGTTCAAACTATCAAACTAGGCAGTGTTGATCAAATATGAATCAAGATTCTGTTACTGCACTACACATTTCCCGCCTCAAATGTTTTCAGAAACATACTTTAGTGTGTTGTTTAACTGTAAAATGAGATCGTTTGTGACCCGGCCGCCATGTTGGAAACGGCAGAGCGAAACTCAAGCTCGGCACTACGTCACATAAACGTCACATATTCCCGCCCACTCGCCGTAGCGCTCGCCGGTCCGTTGTGGCCGGATCCGTTGCCGCCGGAGTTGGTGTGTCTGCACCATAAAAATAGACCTTGTATGACGGTCCTCTGGACGTCAATACTGGACGTTCACTAGACGTCGGAAAAAGACGTCGTCTGGAGTAACAGTCTGCACCTTCAGGGGACCAAAATTACACGTCCAAAAATGACTTGGAAAAGACGTCGTTTGGACGTCTCTTTGCTCAATGGGGAGCTTTCCAAAATATAAATTTTTGGCACAGCTTAAACCACCTGCCACTCTAAACCATTGTTGAATCTTTATTTTCACACAATTTGCAAAAAATAACTGAACAAGAATCCACAGGGTTTTTTTAAAGCAGCATTTTCTGCTCTGAGCTACGTTCCTGCGTCTGTCTGCCTCACTTCCAGCTGCTTTAGCGGTGCAGCAGAGCGACCAATCAGGTTCATTCAACCACCGTTGTGACCGGAAGAGCCAGACGAATCAAATGAGCCCTAGCTTGTCTTTCTGGGCCGCACTGGCAGCCGATGAGCTAAGCTTTTGTTGCACCTTCGGAGCATACAGCCTATGGCTGCTCTCCACCATATATGGTTCCTTCAAACGAAATGTGATTTGTAGCTGCAGAACAGTGTTTTCTCCGTGAAAAGTCCCAGGTAAGACAGCATTTCTGGTTCAGTTTTCCAAATGCGCTTGTTGTTATTTGTCTTATTTGGCTGCTGGATCAGTGAAACTTTGGTTAAAGAGGATAAAAATGGTAGTTTTGGACTATGTGGAGTGTCTGCTTTCTTCTGGTTACCATTAGCTCTGGATCACAACAAGGATGCCTCTTTACTGGCTCGGTTTCTCTGTCTATGTCGCTTTTCGGAAACTTTTTCGCAATGTTGCGACAAATTGTTTGGTTGCTTGGTGTTGTAACTGTGTTTGTTTATCCTATGAATGGTTTATATGAGCGTTTAGCGGAGATTCTAAGCTTTCTATTGATATGCAACATGTCCATGTGTGTGCTACGGGCTTGCTCTCTGGCTTTTGCGTTTGCGTTCCAATGTAGATTGCTTCAGGGAACAACAGGTTAATCAATATACACGGCAGAGAGACAGACAGGCTGCAGAGGGACGAGATCACAGCTGCGCTAATGGTGCGTTCATGACAACTTGGAAGTCGCAAAAAACGAGATCCTCTTCTGAAAAACTCTTGACATGTCAAACTTAAGGATGTGTTAGATAAAATCTGTCTAAACATCAGAACTACGACACGTGAAACGGTAAACACAGCTGATCGATGGAAAAAAACAATTACAGCTCGAGATTTCCAATTTCCGTGGTTGAAAGCAGGATCTTGAATGCAACCTGGTCAAAGTCCGCATTCTCTGTATGTAACCTGCATGCTGACAAAGTTAGATGTCAGACTGGTAGCCTGTGCTGTGGGCTCGGAGAAAAACGCCTTGATTATACTTGATTTTAAACTTTGGCGGCTCTGCCTCTCCTCTTTCTGCCGCTCAGTGAGCGTCTGCAGTGACTTCACCGTGACGTTGATGGTCCTGTGTGCAGAGCAGAGCGGTATCTCTGCCTGCGCGCTGCTCACCTCCGCGCATTTGATTACAACTGCAGTTGGTGATTTAGTAACACATACTAAGAAGCTAAAACTACCGTTTAAACGCACATTTCATTTTGAATGCTTTATTAACAGAAAGTAGTCGGATTTTGTATCAAAATAGGCTTTTTATAATGAAAAAAAAACACATTCTGTGAAACAATTAATGCTCAGCAGCCGTGGGCACCCCCATATAGTCAAAATGGTATGATTCGACTACGAGGTTCATAGTCGAATCAGACCTCTCCGAATCGAAGCGACTATTGGAGGTCAGCCCTACTGGCGGTACTTATCTTTTTTTGAAACGTAGCGCCATTCCGCCATAAGGTCATTAACTATTATCACATCAACCGCCTCCGCCCATCTCTCTCCTCTAACAGCACTGTACTCTGGTCAACGTCACATCCCATCCCCATTATAAAATGCATTATATGACCTACCGTATTTCCTCTAATAGAGGCCGAGGCCTTTATTTACCTCAGCTGCCGAGGGGAACCGGCCTGTATTGGAGACCGGCTTATATTTGAGGGAGGCTATTATTTCTTCCTCTGTTTCATACGGGTGCTCAAATTTGATAAGTTACCGTACTCAGTTTTCATTCTGCCTACAATTAATTATATTTTTTACACATTAGCAGGTACCGCAACAGCAGCGATCAGCTGGACAGGATTAATAAACGCTGGAGCACAGGTGGTCAGAACGAATGAATAAATAAATAAAAGTGACACCATGTCAGTTTGAACTGAAAATTCCAGTCCATTTATTTGGAAAATTCGGAAGGCATATACCAGGGGTAGGCAATTATATTTGCCGAAGGGCCGGAATTTTTCTCAACAGACACCCCGAGGGCCACACATTCAAATGGGCCTTTATTGAAATTAAATTAACCTTTTCGCTTAATAATTTGGTTGTTTATATTTTGTATTTTTATTTCACATTATTTTTTATTAATACACATCTTTGGTGTTTTGTATGATATAAAATTACACATTTTGACATAGTAGCCGATATCATCATTTAAATATCATGCTGCTGGAGCTTTAGACTGCTGGCTTGTATCCTGATACATGCCCTGTGATTTTTAGCTTAAATATGAAAGGAGGCTGACTATTACAGGACAGGTCTGTTCTCATGATACAAGTCATTGGCGCTGAGATGTGTGTTTCTCTTCTACAACACAATCTACATCACGGAGGCGACGTCTTTCACAGGCTTCCTTCACCCTTCAAACGAGGCAGAGCTCAGTGGGAAACATTAGGGGAGACACAGGCCGAAGGCAGCGGGTCACAACACCGGGAGAAAACCAGGTCCGTGCAACCACGTGCAACTGCGCGGCGGACATGCACGGAAAAACAACATCGTTGCATCACGGCTTTTGAGTTTGGAGCGCGCATGACGCGCATCTACATCGAATGGGTTTGAGTGCGCGCCAAAGACGTTCTGAACGGCTCCCCGATGCACACACGGTTGAATCAAGTCCAAAATCACACAGCATTTGCAGACAGACAGGGAAAACCCTGCAGTCCAGCCGGCTCCCTTAACATTCGCGCATGTTACCTGGGCGTTTCCTTATCCCAGTGCAGCGTCTCACAGACACATGTGTTTCCGTGTCCCTGCGCATTGACTTACAGGTATCTGTAGGCACAGAGTACGTAAAGTATTACAACTCAGTCGCGGGCCATATTGGAAGGTTCGGCGGGCCACATTCGGCCCGCAGGCCGCCTACTGCCGACCCCTGGCATATACAGTACAATTAACATAAATACTGTACAGTAGCCTACAGTATTACAGAAATTATTAAGCGGAGCTGGCTTGGTGTAGGCTTCACTGAATAGCCTAGTCAAAGGTAATGATGTAGCTGTAACTGTTACACATCCTATTAACAATTTAACTTGAATGACCATGACCAGAGGTACATGTATTTGAACAACAATTACGCCGACAAATATTTCAACGCAGTCAAATATCAGATCAGTTGGGAGTAAATCCAACAAAAATATGATTTTCTCACAACATGAAATAAACAGATTTGAGACTCTCTCGATATAAACATGAACTTATTCGTGCTATAATCAAATACGGTAGCTGCCGTGTAAAATGACAACATTCAGTTGCAGGCAAAATCCAAACACACAAAAACTACAGGATATCGCCTATATCAACAACAGTGCACTTACAGGTGGTCACTCCTCCTCAAAATCTCCATCCTCACCATTCTCCTCATCATCAAGGACCACAAGTTCATTATTATGCAGTTCATCCTCATCTTCCTCTGGAGCGTCCTGACACCTGTTCTCCTCTGTACGCTGTCGGAGCTGCAGGAGAGCCTGCCTTCCGCTGCTGCATGGCTGACCATCTCGGAAGCAGAGGATGAGGTCGTCCTCACTCCCGTCATTTTTCACTGACAGGCCACAAACTTTGAAAGACTTTTCAATCAAAGCCTTGTCCAGTCGGTCCCAGGCGGCGACCACCCAGTCCACAAGCAGGCGTCGGGCAGGGGCTTTCAAGTTGCCGCCGGCGGTATATTCCTTATTTGCATCTCCGGACATCCACTCATCGTAGGCATCATGCAGACTCTTCTTGAAGGGCTGATTCCACATCACATCTGGGGCTTGTATGTATTTAGTGCAGCCGCCGGGAATCACCGCTGATGTAATGTTGTAGCCGCGTTTCAGCTCACTTTTGGTGGCGGCACTGATGTGACAACGATACGAGTCCCACGCCAGGAGCCGTGGGCTGAAGTTGAATTTTCCCACCACAGAGTGGAGCCAGTCGGCAGTGAGAGTGTCGTTCATCCAGCCGTTCACAGATGTGGCGATCGTTGCGCGGGTTATCTGCTCTCTCATGGCCTTCACCTCACGAACCGCTCCTTTGAAGACAATGTATGGTTTGAGTTTGGTCCCGTCGGCTTTGGCAGCGAGAACAACGGTGAGATGGCTTTTCTCGTGCCCTGTGGTTGTCGATGTAGGAAACCAGTTTCTCCGTGAGGAGATCAGGGTCCTTTTGTGCCATAGTGGTCCGTCGGCGGAGAGACAGGCCATTGCGCTGTAAAAAACGATAAAGCCAGCCCTTTCTCGCGACAAACATCTGGTCCCCGTCACTCACAGTAGAGTATATCTCCAGCGCTTTCTTTTGTATCATTTTTCTTGACACCCTGTTATGTTTGTCCCGCATTTGGTAAATCCACTCCAAGCTAACCTTCTTCCTCCCACCTCCTGTCAGGCGAGCTCTCTTCTTGTCAGATGAGAGCAGCTCAGTCTTTTGTTTTTTCCAGTAGAGGATTCTTCTCGGGTCAATGTCGAAGCGTTTTGCAGCTTCCTCTCCTGAGGTTTGCTCCGCATACTTCAAAACTTCCTCCTTGAACTTAATTTCAAATTTTCTTCTGGGCGCCATGCTGCTAAAGCTCTCTTCCTTCGAGTTGTCAGTGAGTGTTTCCTTGAAAAGCGTGGGTTCATGTGGCACTTCAGATGTAGCTACTGCCATCTGCTGGCACTTGTGTGTTACTGCATCTGTGATTGGCCGCCTGAGACCAGTGCATCCACAGTGACTGAAATTCAGGTTTTTTCTGTTTGTTTGTTTTTTTCCATTGGCCCGGCCTGTATTTGGGGCCGGCCTTTATTTGTTCGTGTAAACCACGCCCCCGGCCATTATAAGAGACCCGGCTATTAAATAGATACCGGCTACTATTAGAGGAAATACGTTATTATGATTAGTCTATTATGTTTTTCTACTTGTGGAGAAGACAATGTTGAGTTCTCTTTCTGCCTCCATGGCATGGATTTATTGCTGAAGAGTATACTGACATGTTTTTGTCTAGTGCTGAACTGTGACCAAGCGCACTGTCCGCTGTCTTGGTGCTGAAACGAATGACAGCGTGTCACTGCCCGAGAGGGAGGGAGGGGGGGGGGGGGGGGGCAGTGACACACACACTAATGCATATGATTAACTATTGCACATTTCCTTTGGCTGCTATAATAAACATTTGCTTAGGATTACTAATTGTGATACAATTAGGATAGAAACTGGTAATAACAAACGTGCATTAAAATGACAGAGCGTGTCAGGCAGGGAGTTTTGCTCGGTGCAGATGCACAGAGGCGTAAAACACAGATTTTTAATACTTTGTGCTGTTGCTGTTTTTTTTTTAAGTTACCTTTCGTTTCCTTTGGATCTTTGTGCGTATTATGAAGCTGTCCTGGTCCCTGTTTGTAAGCCTTTTTACCAGGAGTAAATTCCCCAAAGTTGCAACAACTTGTAATGATCCACTGGGTTTTTCCTGCCATATAGTCTGTTGGAGCTGGGCTCGTTGATTTGCAGGTTTTTTTCATTGTGTATTAGGCCAGGGAAATGATCAATTCTCATTGGTTTGCTGCATGGGGACGTGCGGACCTGTGATGAATGAATGAATGTTTTGTTTGTTTTTGCTGTAAGTTGTGTGCGTAATGCGCACAGGTGCATTAAGTGGGACCGAGGCAGTCGGCGTTTGGACGGCTGGTGGCGGCGATTCCAAAGCAGCATATGGATTATTATGGTGTGTTACCCTGTGGATTCTAAAGGGCTGTTTGGACACAGCACGGCCGGACCGTCTGCAGCCAAGAGGGACGAGGGAGAGGATTGGTGTGGACACCTCGGAGTCTCTCGTATGGACAGACCAACAAACTCTCTCTCACTCACCCTCACCACGCGCCAACACACACACACACACACACACACACCAGTAGCGGCGCCAGGATTTTGATTGTGGGTGGGCCTTCAGAAAACTGGATGGGCCAGTTAAAATAGGACAAAAAAAAAAAAACACAGCGTCATCATCGTCATCTCCGTTTCAGCACTTTTCTGAGGCGCTGAGGACAGCGACTTTACCTATGTGGCTCTTCCGTCGCTGTCTCAGCTCAGTGCTGAAGCGGACAAAGACTTGGCAGTAAGCCTAACTTCAATCTCTCTTGAACGTTCAATGCACAAAAAGACTGTAACGGAATTATATCTTTGGAGGGTGAGGGTCTGTTTCTCTCTCCATTTATTAACTCCTAGCTTTCCCCGATATGTGTGTGGCTGGGAAGGTACGGAGTTTGGGCTGGCTTGCGGGCTCATCTATTGATGACAGGTCTAGCGGAGGTTGCTGGGGAACGGCGTTTGTTCTATGCTGCTGAACCCTGTCTCCTATAACACATAAAGCGCTATCATAAGTTAAAGGTTGACTATGTAGGATTTCCAGAACAATAACAGAACGTTAGACCGTTGCTAGGTAAAACGGGCCGTTGCTAGGGACTCCGTTCTGATCAGAGGACAGCAGAGGAGGAGAACGATGCAGGATTTACCTTATTTATTTATTTTTTTTACCGTCATTAACAGCATAATAAATGACTTGTAGCTTGTCACAGGGAGAGTGGAGGCTCTCTGCCTTCCACACCGCTGCTGGAAACCAAACCTGCGCTCAGAGCCTCCGCTGTCACTGCTCTCGTCAAGTTGCAGAAAAAAAGAAGCTCCGAGGCACCGGGAGTCGGCGACAGTAAACGTGTTTATGACAGATTAGACTACACAAATACACCCATCCTAACATGTATATGATAATCCATTGATCCACCGATTGATTATTGAAAAGGCTTCGTTGAAAACAGATCGCATACGACCGGGAGGAGGCAGGAAAACAGCTGATTAGTGAGCCACGTGTCGGCTACAGGCAGGTACGAATGTAAACAGAACGTTGACAAAAAGTCAATTGTCAAGCCCGTCAAAAAAAATAAATTTGTGGAGAAGGAATACTTTCATTCTGTTCACCTCAAATTCTACATATTCAACTGCCAATATTATTTTTCCCTCCAGAAAATGTACATACAGACAGCCAAACACTAACGTTAATGCAACCTGATATCAGAAATCCCACTGATTTCTGTGAGATCAGATTGCATTAACGTTAAGTTAGACTGTTAGGCTACTTGCCTTGCTGCCGGTGTGAGGGGATGACTACGGGAGGTGATGGGGGGAGAGCGGCCGAACTGGATGGTAACTCATTTGAAGAGGCAGGAGTTTCCTCCTCTTGCTCCTCGGAGTGTTTCTTAGTAAATTTAAAAGAAAATAAACTGCTTTGCTTGGCCATTGTCATAGGTTTCTGGTGTTGATCTCTGTGTTATTGTTTATTATGCCGCCTGTGATGGGCGCGTTCAGTGAAATACACAGACTAAGTAGCGCCTTTGTTTATTGGCTGGACGCAGCAGCAGCGCGAGCCTATTGGTCCGCCTGCAGCAGCTTCTCCTTATATCCTTATTATAAGGGAAATTGTTACAAACTGGAGTGTGTTATTGTAAATGGCCAGACTTCGTGTTTGCTTATTTATTAAGCTTCCACTGACTGTATCACATCTTTACGCATGTCTTAAAACATGAGGAGGGACAAAAAAGCCTTGTCGGAATGGCGGGACGAACCTGTCGGAATGGCAGGACGTTTGCATGTCGGATTACCGGTATGTAGGAATGGTGACATGTCTGAATAGTGGATTGTCGGAATGGCAGTATGTCGAAGTGGCAGCATGTCGGAATGGCAGCATGTAACCGTCATTTACATGATACGCTGCCCATGTGAACTGGCATACATTGGAAAAACCACAAGAAAACTAAAACGAAGAATCAGTGAACACAAAATCACAATCCGCAGGAACGATAGAGACTATCCTGTTGCAGTACACTTTAATGATGCGCATCATGACATATCCTCCTTACGTTTCTGCTGGATTGAACAGATCACCGTCCCTTTGAGGGGCGGAGATCTGGACAAATTACTAAAACAACGGGAGTGCTACTGGATCTACACCCTCTCGCCCCCAAGGGACTCAACAATGAATTATCTTTAAATGTTTTCCTGTGAATAGTCTATACAGTGATATTATATGGCGATGTTGTTCTTTGTGTGCATTCAGAGTAATTACCTTTATAGTGCTGGGATTGGGCAATACTTGAACTTGTGTTTTTTGCTCCTCATGATGAATATACAAATTTAGAATATCTGTTTTCTAGATTTTCTCTTAGATAGAGAGATGCTTTTGAATGTTTTTTCCTCATGGAGCTTTCTTATTGGATAATTTACGCATGCCTGTGGGATTTGCACATGTACAGCCAGACCTATTCTGTTCTCGTTGTCTTGTTGTCATGTGCACCCGCACATGCACGCATCAGATCGTGGATTATTTACTTTTGGTAACACCCCTCATATTTTTTTTTGCTACATTGTTATAATTCAACATGTTAATTGTGTCGAGTGACTTCACTTTTGATACATTTTGATGTAATTTGTATTCTTTTTCACCTCATGTCTCTGATATGGTATGTGAGGGAAGGAGGCGCGTCAGAGCCACTCCCCCCTTATGAAACTTTAAATCTTTTTTCTTTATTATGGAAATGTACAAACAACATAGTGTCAATATTTAGATGTTATGTTATACTTTACATGTTGTGTCTATATTTTGATAATATTTGTGTAACTTTTCATAACGTTTTTCTGAATGGGAGCTGGTGCGTCATTCCGCCCCTCCCTATTTAAAGATGGCTCTCAGCCACTTTCTAATGTTTGCCTGATTAAGGTCTACACGACCGAAACGTTGCAATAAATTTTCCATTTAGCAAGTTATTCAGTGTGCGGGACTTTTTCCATTAATTGCGCAGACCCATGGATCCCAGCCCTATGCACCTGAAGAGATAGATGTGCGGAGACGCTTCTCCTTTTAGATTTTCCCGCGATGACACTGCAAAACAAAATCAGAAAACGTATTTTTGAAGGTAACCAGGAAAACTTTCAAGCTCATTAAATTCCTTCAGGAAAAAAAAACTCCTCCCTCTCCTGCCGTAGGCTATGTGTCACAACAGGATGAAGATGACAAAGAAGAGGGGCAGAGACCAGTAGGCCTACAGCTGGTAACTTTTTCCTTGAGCTTGGAATACATACTGTATATATTCTTTTTTCTTTTTTTTTCTTTTTTTTACATTTTTAGGAAAATGTGTCTTTGAAAGCCACAGCAACTAATAAAAGCTCTTTGGGCTTTACTGTTGAAACATTTGTTGGGTTGAGCAAATTTTTTCTTTCCATCATATCAACCTTGACCATATGTATTGTTCGTTCCAGATGTGGAAGTTGTGAAAATCATTAGCCATGAATAAATGCATAATAGAATATTTATTAGATTTAGGGCGCTTTCACACCTAATAGTCCGGACCAAGTAGCTCAGAGTATCTGTGATTTGCAGGTAGCACATATGGGTGTTGCTCCCTAAAGCTGAAATCAGAGTGCTGTAACCTGCCCCCTACACTAATGAGCCCATTTTCATCTAGGAATGGCTTCAAGTCTTTGATTTTAGAATCTCTGCTGATGTTCTGACCTGATGTCAGCTGACTGATTTCTTGGCTAAAACTCTGCTCTTGTGTCATTTTTACCCAATACACTTCTGCTGCAGTGAGCTCATGAGAAGTTAGCTCTCCCTGTGTCTTTTGACTGGATCTAGCATTTGCTATGAACCTATTCACCCATGCAGTTATTCTAAGTACTTTCTTTAATCTGCTGTACTTGTCTAGGTCTAACAGTGGTTCAGCTGGTTCAGTGCTGGTGAGCTGTACTGCTGTCTGATACTTGGACCTGAGCTCAGAGCTAACCTCATCTGCAACAAAGTCTTCATCTGTGCTTTCTGCTTCATCAGTTGACAGTAGTGAGGGAGGACCGCTCCACCACAGCTGGCTCTGGATGAGGTTGTCGACGCTCTGGCCTCTGGTGGGTAAATCAGCAGGGTTGTTTTTCCCGCTGCAGTGGGACCATTGCTCTGGGCTTGTCAGACTCTGGATCTCAGTCACTCGGTTTGACACAAAAGGTTTCCATTTTTGTGCTGTGCTGCGTATCCAATGGAAGACAATCATTGAATCTGTCCACATGTGCAGGTGACTCTTCTCCATGTTTAGTGGCTTGAGTAGGTTATTTGCTAACCTTGCTCCTATCAGTGCACCCATAAGCTCCAGGCGTGGTAAAGTCATTTTCTTTAAGGGTGCTACCTTTGACTTGGATGCCACAAAACTTTTTACAGTGTCTCCATCTTTGTTTGATCCTTGCAGGTACACAGCAAATTTCCCAGTGTACATTGTACTCTATAGGAGTACATTTAACTCCAGTTTCGGTGTATATATACAGTGGGTGCTAGTTTCATTTGGAGCATTTCACGCGAGATTCACGCGTGAGGCACGGGAGAGCCAGGCGGATTTATTTGTGGAGGAGTTCACCAGAAGCTGCAGTGCGCCCAAACAACCGCCAGGTGGCATCTGTGAGCAGGATAAAACGCCTCAGCAGTGAACACGAATGGGGAATGCAATATAATAATAGTCTTTCAATGACAAAATGTAACAACGGCAGCTACAGTATACTCTCACTCTCTTTTTTCGGCCCTCTGTCTCGTCAGCTCCAAACACACCCGTCTGTGTTTTTAAAATGAGCCAACTAGCCTACTGTACAGTATGCCGCATTTCTCACTGCGCACCACATATGAGAGTGCAGCTGGATGATTTCTCGGGTCTGTGTCACTTTGGGGCTGGGCGATAAAACAGAGAAATAAATAGAGGGGAAAGGTAGATAGGCAATTTTAAACAGGTGAGTTTTGAGTTTTGTTTTAAAGAGAGGGAGAGAGTCGGTGTTACGGATGTGAGGTGGTAAGGAGTTCCAGAGACGAGGAGCAGAGCGACTGAAAGCTCTGCTCTGAGCAGGGGGAAATAACTTTCCCTCGATAGAAGACGCGGCCGATACAAAGTCGATTGGTTTCATTCATCTATGTTTTGACAGACAACACAAACAGCCAGTAATGAGACCGGTGACACCGCCAGCCAGCCGGCCTGGACTGGAAGGAGTCCGGGTCAAAACCTCAAGCCCCGGTCCGAGATAACACGGTACGAAGCTGGTTATCAACCCAGCTTCACGCTCTGTGCCAGTTGACATCAAAGGAGACGTGTGTGTGTTATTGAAAGCGAGGCTGGTGTGTGTATGAAAATCGCCATGGACCACGGAACGCATCTGGACTGGGGAGGGGGGTTCTTGTAGCCTACCTGGGTTACTGTTACCAAGTAGGCCTATATGAAAATAAAAGTAGAGAAGCTCCCTTTATACGTGCGCGTTCACAGATTCACATAACGCATAACACAGAAACGGGGGCAGAGGAAGGGATAAATAGACTGCTCATTTTGTTGTTTGACTGCGTAGATGTTTCACATCACACACTCACAATAAAACAGTGCGATTGGTTGAAAGCTGATAATTAGCCATGTGCTTACAAGCTGATTGGCCGAAACCAAGAACAAAGCAGCGTGAATGGCCAATCGCCATGTGTTAACAGTCGACATGTAAATCAGATGTTGATGGGCATTACGTGCGCGGAGATGAATAGGTGTTAATGTGTCTCAATAGGGTACTTTGCAATAGGCTACTATCTGTAACTGGTAGAAAAACAGCCAGCTGAAGGAATGTGTTGCTTTACTTCACTCTTTCTCAGACAAAAGTCCTGCCCGGCTGCCCCCTCCCCCCACAGTAGCCTAGTTCAGTGGGTAGATCAGATACCCCACACACAGATAACTGAGGATCGAAACCCGGGTGGCATAGGCTACTTGTTTACATTATAGGCTATGTTGGGTATAACGTGGGCAACATGGGCCGGTGTGTCCCCCACTAATAATGTAGCGTACAGTGGTATAGACTCATGTGTTTTCATAATGTAGTCATGAAGTGGATACAGTAAAATCACACACCCAGCATCGCTTTCAACACACGCCTCCTTTGATGTGAACATGGATGAATTAAACCAATCGACTTTGTATCGGCCGCTACTAGGCTACTTTCCATTAAAACAACCTGCTGCTATTGGCTGAAACAAAGTCACTGTTAACAAAACCAACATCTAAACTGTCCCTTCAAATTGTGTGTGTAGCAGCTGCTGACAGATGTGTATTAATGCTCCGCTCGTGAGTCCAGTCGCATCGGGTCCAGGCTGCTGGCACGGACGAAGCAGTTTAGAAACGGTTTAAACGAGCGATCGTCGGCTATGAGGTGGTTGTTCACAAGAACTTGCAGAAAATAGATAGATATATAATAGAGAACCACTGATCCTGTTGAACGTATCCACTGTGACACAATAAATATCATCGACATTGATGTGACTGAGCGGCGTTGCGGTCCCTCTGTCCATTCACTCTCTTGCTCTCTCGACCATAGCTGCAGCTGAAGCAGCCATGGTCTGTGAACAGCGCCACTCTCTCATTGCAGCTACGTTGTGGTCAAACGCGGAATTACTTAAACATCTTCTCAGTACGATGCTTCCATCTAGTGGCTACAATGTGACCTGCAGTTTCACGCACTGCGTGAATCACGGTGAACGTGAGGCAAACGTCCAAATGAAACTAGCACCCACTGTAGGTCCAAGAGTTCGGTGTTCACTGAACACCGACAACAGTGTAATATACTCAAAATAAAGAGTTAGACTTGAACCCTCCAAGTGTGCAATTGTACTTTAGTGTTTTAGTGTTTATTTGCACAATTATAAAGACAACAATAAAAACAAATAACAAAATGAAGAAAATACATGTGCGGGTGAGGTGGAAACCCATTACGGGCTTATGTTTAAACCTCACCTATAAAAATAATTGCACAAATAGCAAAACATAACGAAACAAAACAAAAACTTAATATATCTTGATAAGCATTAAAAACAAGAAATACAAAATGAAATGAGAAAAAAAAAAAAATATATATATATATAAAAATCATACATACACAATTAAGAAGAAAAACAACAAACTCTGTCACTGGTGCTTTTAGACACTACTTTGGTGCTTTTTTAACACTTGAAGTGTAAACCTAGAACTCCCAGAGAGTAAAATATATACTCTGAAGTAAGTAATTTGGAGCACTTTGCAGATTGATTATTTAGCACTTTGAGAGTGAGAATGTACTCTATGACTGGTGTACACACCCAACACTTTTGAGGTTAATTACTAACACTTCAGGAATGTAGTCCACACAAGAGTTTCTAGAAAATATAACATCTTTATTATTATTGTTATAATACAAGTTGACTGTTCACTCCAATAACATTAAGATAATTGTTTGAATCTGTGGTAATAATTATTATAAGGACACAGAACATGTCTTAAGTTATGGAGACATGGTGCAAAAAAAATAAAAACCTGTACATTTTTTGCAAAAATAATTGCCAAGTTGAAAAAAAAGCATGTTACCACTTCAGTGACACATTTCTTATACAAAAACATGCACAGGCACCACATACTGATTATCTGTCAAAACCATATGTTGTTTGCAGATAAAATGGCTTAAAAAGGAGCAAACACAGGATCAACTTTCAGCATGGATACATTTTCAGGATTTCCCTGTCTGACATGAAAACAATGAAAATGCTCTACAAAACCAAGTGTCTCAAAATCTTCTGCTACAAGAAAATAGCCTCCATTAAATGCAACAATGTCTTTTATCTGACTGAATACTGGGAAATGCTCCTCTATGTTTGAACAAACTGGAAGACCTGGGCGATACTCTGTCCCAAAACAAGTGATCCAAGATGTCACATCAACTTAACAGTCCAAGTCAACCTGCTGTTCTTAAGCAATTATTTCACTATTTGCCAAAGAATTAAGCTGAACAGTTTTTACTGGACCACAGTTAAAGTGATAGTTCACCCTAGATTGAAGTTTCACTCATTATCATTATCTACCCTTTTGTCGACTAAAGGCTGGAATAAATTTCAGAGTCCTCCGTCCCGTCTGAGTTACAGGGGGTCTCGGCATAGCAGTGCATTTCAATGTAACGGTTGCAAGCGGACACCAGTGGTCTTCGTTAAAAAACAAAACAAAACACACACTCACCAAAAAACATCCAAATACCTCCATGCTGCTCATATGTAATGTCCGTCAGTATTGTAGCCCGGAGATGCGGAAAAAAGTCATACATACGAGCAGCATGGAGATATTTGGGTGTTTGTTTGTTTTTTATGAAGACCTCTGGTGTCCACTTGCAACCATTACATTGAAATGCACTGCTATGCCAAGACCCCCTGTAACTCTGAAACTTCTTCCAGCCCTTCGTCGACATGAGGGTGAGTAGATAATGAGCAAAACTTCATTCTAGGGTGAACTATCCCTTTAATACTTTTAAATGGAATTGATTCCTGGTGGTATGCCACAGCAATCTGATGTTTTTAGACTTTCAGGACTATGCTTAGAATGGAGATGTTTACTGAAGCCTGAAAAAGTGCAAAATCTCTGACGGCATCCATTCTGGTCAAGGTTTGAGATGACGAATCAACTTCTGGATGGTGACAAAAGTGGACTGGCAAACAAAGCATTTTTACATCAAAACTTCAGTTGAGGAGCTTTGCCCTAAGGTCCTTTACTCTGGGAGTTTCATGAGACACCCCTACGTCAATATTGTAGATGGTGGTTTGCACAAATGTGTACATGCTGTTTAGGGCCTGATCATAGGAGATGCCAAACACATAATGTGTCTTGAAAAGTTCATCAAAGGCTGACAGAGAAGACTTGGCCTTGCAGGGAAGGAGCTCACCATCCATCGCAATGTAGTATTCATGAATGTTGTTTCTTGTCATGCCAACTGCCAGGATGTAGGGCTGTCTCCGCTGGGCTGTTCCAGAGTGCTCCTGAAGGCTGCGACCTGTCTGCAAGATAACAATCAAAAGTATAAATACGCTATACATCATTTTTTTATGGACAAGTCAGACAGAAATCTGATAGCACAGTTGGAGAATCACTTCAAAAGGAAAAAAAAGAGGGAAAAAAATTAATCAAAATTTTAAAGATGTAAATGAATTTGTTAATTGCTATTTACTATTTTATTTTTAATATTTAATATTATAAAAAATGTGTTTATATTTATTGCCAACAGATTAAGTAAACCCTCTTAACTATATTCTTAGATCCCAATATTTGCTGACTGAAATTTACTTTATCCAGTATGTTGTCATGCTACCCCATCTTGTGACTCTCTCTCTCTATGTGAGAAAAGCCACTTGGGAAAGTCCCTTCGTATCAAGAGAAATTATAATTGGACAAAACATTAATTTGATTTTGGATAATACACTAACCTTATGAAACTTCACTACACGATCCACAGCTTCCCGAATACTGATCTTCACGGCTACCTTCTTTCCACATGGTGGCAGGAGGTAGACCAGCAGGAGGATTGAGGCCATGTCACTATCCCAACCTGAGAAGAGGGGAGGATAAACACTAATTTCAGCATGAGATGCATCTGACAAATCAATATAAACATTCATAAGGCTCTTGTCAATAAAAGTGCTACCAGCACAACCACGTCATAGTCAATACAATAAGACAACATTTGAAAATGGTGGGCAGATATAGACAGGGAATTAATTTATCTCACTTACCTGGGACCTCGTCATCCTCATCAGGGATCTCGTCTGCTGACTGAATGAGATAGTCCAGCTGGGGTGTCTGGCTGAGGTTTTTGGCTTGCTCGATTACTTTCGCCTTCAGGAGAGTTGCCCACTTCTCCAAGAATTTTGATGAAGTCTCTGCTCCAAACAACAGCTCAAAGTCTTGTAGAACCTAAAGGAGTAGAAGCAATGGAAGGAAGTTACCATCTTCATCTTTACAAAGCTGTTATTGATGGGAAAAGAAAATAAACATTAACATAATTCATGTGAACTTACAAGGCCTTTTGTGTCAAGGAACCTGGGGAAAACCGTAAGCACTGTGCTGCATCGCTCAGGATCATGGATCAAGTTTTGTCTGTGTTGGAAGGTTGCTCTCATTTTTATGAAGATCTGTTCTTCGTCTGTGCTGTGTTTCAGTAGAGATATGGCCTCACAGCACTGGTCTCCCTCCAGCTGTTGAAGAAAATAACAACAAATTAGACACTTAGACACTTCCCTCTCCAACTCCGGTCCACTGCTGTCTGAAGTTAGAGAGCTCCTTCTCCGAACTCCACTGTTACCGCCGCCGCTGAGTTCTCGCTGCGTGTTTTTGAGTTTCCAGGCAATGTAGCCCTCGTTACTATCTGCATCATAGAAATGCTCCTGAAAACAATGTTGAAAAAAAATTAAGCATGATTAGACACCTAGTGAAAGGAACTATAAGATGGAAAATTCATCAAAACATTATTCATTTATCAACAAAATTTAGAAACAATAGTGTGCTTAACACAGTGCTGAATTACTGAATTGACTGTAGGTGCGTTCGACATGAACTGCGCCTCGCCTGGAAGGTTGGCGAGAGCAGGCGGCAGCAGCAGGGGCGGTGACAGAAAGCTGCAGTCAAGTCGAACGGTTTCCAGCCGTCGTCATAAAAAGGAAGTCACAGAAATAAACATCCTGTCAGATCCATCTGAAGGCTGCTCGCAGTTTGCACGGATGGCTGAGGAGATTGCATTTGCGTTTTTGATCGCCGACGAAATCGAACTAGAAGAGATCCCCCTGCTCTTCGAAGACGGACTGGAACGGAGAAGGTTTGTGTAAATTAACCACTTTTGCAGTCTATCTACTACAGTTTCTACTACAGTTTTGTAAACCATTGAAAAAAAGTGGTTTAATAATAATTTTTAATAATAATAATAATAATAATAATAATAATATTAATAATAATTTTTAATAATTTAAATAATTAAATTATTAATTGTTGTCCTAGGTTGGTTCCAAAAATCCCTAATTTTGTCGAGGAGGTTGTACCTTTGTACAGTGTTTCTGACTTTAAAAGTCATTTCAGACTGTCAAGAGGACAGGTGGAGGTAGGTTTATCTAAAGCATTTCAGGTAGCCTATTATCACTGATATTTGCATGCATGTGTGATGATTTTCTTTTATTTACTAATTAGGACCTTATGACCACATTGGGACCGTTCTATATGAACAGATGGCACACCAAGTTGCCGTTGCCAAACAGCGTCCTTGCGTGTCTGTGGACTCTCGCCAACCAGGAGTCATATAGGGGTGTGGCGGACAGATTCAACATCCAAATCCACATTGTCATCACATCTCCATAACTTTTGCTCCCTGGTTAACACACATCTGTCCAATCACATTTCCTGGCCCACAGCAGAGGCACTCCAAACATCCCGATTGAAGTTCGAAGCAGCTGGCTTCCCAAACACAATCTGTGCCGTTGATGGATGCCACATACCCATCGTAAAACCACACAACAATGCCGTAGCCTATTACAACAGAAAACAATTCTTTTCCATAATCCTCACCGGTTTCTGTACGAGTGACCGTCGCTTCTGTCATGTCAATGTAGGTCACCCTGGTAGTTGGCATGATGCGAGGGCATTTCGAAACACAAATGTGGCACATCTTTTGGAGGAGGATCCACAGGCCCTGGTCCCAGAGGGAATGTATATCATTGGGGACTCAGCATATCCTCTGTCCATCCATCTGATGAGGCCCTACAGGGATAATGGCCACCTAACCGCCAGGCAGATTCGCTTCAACCAGAAGCTGAATTCAGCCCGTGTGGTTATTGAGCATGCTTTTGGTCTGTTAAAATCAAAATTCAGGCGGCTAAAGTGTCTCCATATGAAGGATGTGGCAAACACCAGCGCAGCAGTCACAACATGTTGCATCCTTCATAACATCTGTTTGGAACCAGGCGACCAGATGGATGAAGATGAGCAGGCTCCATTCGGAGAGGATCCACACCCACCACCACAGCCCAACAACCAACATGCATCACGTTACAGGGACATTATTTGTGCTCACATTTAGGTTACACTTTCACAGGACAGCTACACTTTCACACTCACCCTTTGCAAAAATCTATTCACGTTTTGTGAGCTGGTGGAAGCATGCCACAGGGTGATGTGAGGCACAGTACCGCCTAGTAATACTTGATTAGTCTGCAAGGCATGAAGTTAAAATTACTATTAGATTTTAAGTGCCTCTACATCACCAAGACTTCTGCTGTGCCTCCACGTGGCAGCTCATGGTAACTGGGTGGTAAACCCAGGCAAAAACAGCAGGGGATCTCGGAGTCTTAGTGGTCCCCAGAGGCAGTCATTTGTCAATGTGACCAGCCAACCACTGAACTGTTCAGTTTTTGATGAGATGTATTGAACAAACAAAACACAGACACACAAATCTTTTTCTTCCAGAACATTTATTTGTTGTTATTTTCTTCAAGAAGTGTAATAATTCTTTCTTGCTGCTGCCCAAGAACTTTTAATTCAGTGACAATTTGCCCCATGCAAGTAATCATTTTTTTCTCAAACGTTCTTCTCCTTCTCTCCTCTAGTCGCCTCGACCTGGCCAATTCGGGCCTCACCAGAGCTTCCAGGGCAGTGGTCCTCCGCTCTGCATGGGCTTCATATGTTTCGTGAATTGGTCGATGGCCCTTTTTTTGTGCAGCTCTTCTCCCAGTGGCCTTTGAGGGTCCAGGCTCCTGCTCGCCCATCCCACGTGGCTGGGCCTCAAACGGGGGAGTTTGACTAGGCGGCTGGTCTTCAGGTGCCGTTCTATGAGGGAATAGTGGTGTTGAGATCACCGTTCCAGATGGTGCACTCCCCACCCCAGAGCCACCAAATACTTCATCCATTTTCTGTAATGACACAAGAGAATTTACAGCAAATCAGAATGAGAAAATTGTATTTTCACACAAGTTTGCTTTCTTAATACCCCCCCCCCCCCCACACACACACACACACACAGCACTAAACAAAATGCTGAAGAGGACAAATGGGATATTTATATATTTAAAAAGTCTACAAAAAAGTTTATAGGAGCAAGCACTTACCAAGAAGTATTCCCAGGTGATCTTCTCCTCTCCTGTTGCCTTAGACCTGTCTTTGGCTCTTTTGTAAGTGGTCAGCATGTTGCCAAGCTTTTTTCTTATTTTTTCATTTGTAAAATTGTAACCTTTTTCTGTGAATGCTTTTTCCAGTTTTTTGTAAAATACTGTTTTATTGCAGTGATAAATGTCTTTGTAGGTCCGGGTGAGTTCAAGCAGCAGTAATGTAGTCTTGTGTCTGAATTCTGAGAAGACATAGCATTGTTAAAAACATTCTTATTGTATTTTTATCCACAGATTAGAAGCAACCACTGTACCTGTCTGGGATTCATCACATTCTGGCTGGATGGATGTATGAGTGGGGGTGGCAGAAACTGTTGGCTGGGGAATAGGAGTGGGGCACCAAGTGAATGTGGCTGTAGGCTGGGTGCGGACCTGAGTGGGGGTGGCAGAAACTGTTGGCTGGGGAATAGGAGTGGGGCACCGAGTGAATGTGGCTGTAGGTTGAGTGCGGACCTGAGTGGGGGTGGCAGAAACTGTTGGCTGGGGAATAGGAGTGGGGCACCGGGTGAATGTTGGAGGTTGAGGAGTGGGAAAGACCGGAGGTTGGGTGACGCTGATTGGGTTTGCTGCAGAGAAAGAAAGCCAGAAGATTAAAAAGTCTATCTATATGTATTTGAATATTCATGTTTGGCTGGTGTAATAAAAAAGAGAACTTACCTTGATTGTGTTCCGCATCTCTTATTTGCTTAATCAGGTCAGCAACATACTTCTTATCTGGGAAAAATCAGATTTCATTTAATACATACCATCCAAGTGTCTCATGATATTAAGGTATCATACTTTTTACTTTTGTACTCACCAGTTCTCATTCGTTCCGCAGTTTCTCTGCTCACTTTTAGCTGAATGGTGCCTTCATCATCTCTCACATTGATTACGACTCTATCCATTTTTGCAGCCAGGTTAAAACCAGGTTCTGCAGGTGCCTTATATACCCAGCAAGCACACTTGAAATTAAACAGATCGCCCACTCTCTTGTGTGGGAACCCCCGAAATTGTGACCAGACTACTGCCAATTCCAGTGATTGGAGGACCAGATGGGAGCTGAGCACCCTGAATGCCAGGAAAAGGGAATTCCCCTTTACCATGGGCTTATTATTTATTTTTATTTATTTAAAGGTTTAAAAATCAGGGGCATTGCACATTCATAAACACATTAAAAAATGGGAATGTATAAATATATAATAGTTGTATTTGACTGAGTGAGTGTATGAGCAAATAAAGAGATAATGATCCAAAGGACAAATATACTGTAAAAGAAATTAATAGGAACCTTGATTTAAAAGGTAAGCTTTCAGTCTTAACTTAAAAGTGTTGAGGGATGAAGATGATTTGACTACATGAAGATGAGAATTCCAAAGTGTGGAACCTCTAAGCAAAAGGAAACTGGGTATGAGGCAAAAAGGAGGATGAAGGAGGATGAATGTACTAAGGAGGAATGCAAACTTTGTACCAATGGACGGATCATACTTTTTAGGTTCACGTTTTAAAGGTCATACAAAGTTGATTTTTCTGAAATTATACTTTTCATTGTAGTCTAAATAGGAATAGGTGTGTATCTGGCATTGTACAATTTGTATGCCTTGTAAAGCACTTAGCCTATTGTTCGTTGATGAGTGTAAAATAAATATTCGGCATTATATATATATATATATATATATTTCTTTATTACAGACTCCAAGTCCAAAATTAGGACTGTTTAGAAATTATGATGATGATGGTATTATGATAATGATGATAACTTGAGCCTTTACAGCACAACATGAGAATTAATAGTATTAAATATTACAGCAACAATATAACAATGACAAGTACACAGAAATTGAGATTTTCGGAAAAAAAAAAAAAAAAACGTGTTTGAACTACAAACTTTGAGAGCCAATCAGTTCTTAGATCATGCGACAGCCAGGCGTTTCCCATCATGCCGTGGGGTTTGCAGTCGGTGGAGAGCAACTGCGGCGCCTGGCTCTAAAAACTGCGGCCGCCTTGATCTCGTGAGATTATCGTTACCGGCGCGTGCATGACGTCAGAGCAAGTCGGGAGCAAGTCGGACACAAATCTAACCGGCATGCATTGTGCGCTGGTCACCGGCGATCGATTCTGCGCAGGCCTGGCTCATGTCGAACGCACCTTGTCATTTTCAAGAATGGTAATTGACCCCCCTTGCTGCCTGCACAAGAAAAATCTGTCTCTATTGCTCCTACGAAACAATATTTTTAGTGTAATTTGAAAAGTTGGTTAACTTATCTTTAAAATCTATACTTACATAGCCCTTTTTCGAGTAGGGATCTTTTAGAGAAGGGAACAATGTTACAATCCCCAATGCATATTGTGTTCTTTTGTCCTTTGGCGGAGCTCTTCTGTGGGAGTAAACAACAGGTTGCATTAACAGGGAAAAAGGCTGTATGCCAATTTACAACGGAGGGAGACACAAGACATGTCAACTCAAATAAACTATTCAACAATATACAAGTTGCATGGACAAGGCTGTGTGTGTCTTGCAGATGGGTAATGATTAGTTTAGAATATTGATATTTTCATGACATTACTATTTTCATGGTCCAAGGCCACGATTTACTGGCCATTGTTGTCCTTTAATTAATCTCATTGGATTACAACCACCTGTTTTTTTATGAACAATCAAATACTATGAATATACTCTTGACTGAATCGTGCACCATGAAGCATTTGACTTACCCATACTTTTCCAACATATCAGCGACAACAATGTTGACAAGTTCACGGCGTGTTCGATCCTTCATCTCTCCTTTTGTTGCATATTCTTTAAGTATTTTCTCCCCTCCAGGCTTTTGTTCCAGAACCATCTTGACAAGCTTAAAAAGAAATAAAAATAAGCCAAACTTAAGATTTTGATGTCAAAAACATATTTAGAGCATGGCAAAAGAATGTACAAAAAACTCACGTCTTTGGCCTGTGAAGAACTGTCGTCAATATGCTGACTTTTTTGGGACTTTGGAATGCCATCATCAGTGCATGGTCTTTTGGGAGATGTCAGAAAGACGTCATCCATGTACTGTCTTTTTGGAGACATCAGAGAAGTATCACTCTCTGATGAGCGTGATGATAGTGACAAGGTGTCTGTGCATGAAGATGCAGGAGAGTCTGAAAAGAGGAAACATCATTTTCTTAAATGTTTTGCTAATGATTTCATTAATAGACCCACAGTTTCAGTTTTTCGTGTTGTAAAGTCCATTTCAATGGTTACACAACACACTATAACCTTGCATAGTACAATTTGATCAAATGACCACTTACCACCAGTGACTGAAAAAGTGTCAACAATGGTCCACAGGATGTCGGTTTTTTCCTCCAGAATGTCACTGAAGACCTCTTCATCGACCTCCGTTCCAGTGTCGTCCAGCACATGTATATCTTTTTCAGTGGGTATACTGAACTTCATTTTAGCTTTAAATACAGAAAAAAAATTAAATGAAACTTGGGATGCATAATAATTACTACCACATACATGGGACAAAGTGGGAAAAATTTAAGTTTTTTCGTTTAGGCTACAAAAAGCAGAGACATTAGCAAGGCAATTTTATTTGTATAGCCCGTTTCCACAGTTTGTCTCAAAGGGCTTCACATGACATGTAACTTACCCTCTTTGAGAAAGTCCGCGTGTGAGGCTCCATTTAGTTTGATGTACTTCTTCTTTCCTTTGTATTGCACTTTGAACAGCATTGCTGCATCCCTCCCACATCTACAACACAATTAGTGTAATGTCAGTGGACACAATGCAAAGTCAGGCTAAATTTGTCCACGATTGATTTCTTTTCTGCAACTGGACGCCGTCAAACCACGTCAACCTACCTCTACAGCGCTGCGTCTACCTGTCGCCGCATTTTAAAAGTTTAGCTTTCTCGTTCACACAATCTCTGTCTCACACACACAGTAGCGAGCAAAAAAACCCCGCCTGGTTTGGATGAACTCGCCGCAATAACCTGGTGTTAACACAGCAATTCAGTCGCTGGACCGTCGGACAAATACTCCTCCGTCGCTGGCAACAGGGGCCAAGAGGCCTTTGATGAGGACGGCTAGCCTCGTGTGGACCTGCCACAGTGCTGACCTCTGCTCAGACACGTGCTAAGCTTCCGTTCTCATCATGGTGGCTCGCGGCATCCGTTGATGGCGACGCCTGAGTATGGGCACGATGCTTCAGCGATTTGCTCGGACTATTCTCTGCTAGCAAGTGTCTATCTTGCACAGTTACTCACTCATATGTACCCACTAGAAGCTAATTTCGGGCGGGAGTCGGAAGCTCTGAAGTAATGTTAGCTTGGGGCTAGCCCCGGAGGGAGAGGGAGGGGGAGGGGGGGTTAGCTAACTGCCAACGGCCAACAAACCAATTCTGTGTTTTCTTTGTCAAATAACCTGCTTTACCGTAGCTAAAATTACAAACACAATATCAGTTCTGATAAATTAAACATTTATAATGACTTTACAACTGATATAGCAAGTTAGCTAAAATACATTGAAACTGTGCTTACCCATTAACGTTAGCGTTTTTAGTAATTTACGGTAAATTACTTTTGAGGATTAAAATAGTTGATATTTCACATTATTTACCGTATTCACTTTATAGTTTCTTACCTGCCGTCGGAGTCTGGAGAGCGAGACGACCGTTGCTGCACTCCTGCAGGAGAGCTCAGAACATGTGACTGGATTCAACCAATGAGAGGGCTTGTAGAGCTGATGACGAAATCGAAACCTAACTCTCGACGCGGCCGGTGGGACTCAATCAAGCAATAGACTCTCTGGGAGTCCATCATTGTAAAATAAACACCACAATAACTCTACACTAACACTATTCATAGATGAACACCACAGAGAGATTATGGTGCAACCTGAGAAGTGTACTTTGTGCCCATTTGACACCAAAGAGTAAAATTTGTACTCTCGTCATCAAAACTCTGGGATTTTAACTCTCTGGCATTTGCTGTGTAGGCAACAGCACTGTATGCTTTCTCACTGGCATCACAAAAGATGTGCAGTTTCAGTGTCTGTGACTTTGGCTGGATTTCAATGTGGTACCATCTTGGAATAGCTACAAGGTGTAGCCTTGGTAGCTCTGCACACCACTGATCCCATTTTTCAGCCAAGTCTGTGGGTAACTGTTCATCCCAACTGATTCCTCTCTCCCACAGTTCTTGAAACAGGCATTTTACCCGTATGGTGAATGGAGTGAGGAATCCTATAGGGTCAAAGATACGTGCTGATGTCTGTAACACACTTCTCTTTGTGTTTTCTTTGCCCTTTACAATGTCCAGTAGTCCCTTCAAGTCAAACACAAACTCATCTTTCTCTGATCTCCACACTAATCCCAGCACTTTCAGCACATTTCCACCAGCATCTGTCTCTGTTGTGTGCTCCACTCCATGTTGTGTCCACTTGGCTCTCAAATCTGGTGAATTTGTCACCCATTTGCACAGGTTCATGCCAGCATGGGACAGGATTTCTTTTGCTGTGGTGGAAACTGATAAGGCTTCATCGACATCACTTGAGCTGGAGATGAAATCATCAACGTAGAGAGACTCTCTCAGTGCCTCCACCACCTTGGGCTGCTGACTTTCGTACTGTGCTATGTGTTTTCTTACAGTGGCAGCTAGCAGAAATGGACTGGGTGACACTCCAAACACTACTCTACTCATTCTCATAATGCACAGTTCATCACAGTTCTTGTTTGGAGGGCCATGGAGCCACAGGAATCTAACTGCATCTTTATCTTTCTCTGCTAGAGCTATCTGCAAGAATGCCTTGGTGATGTCTGCAGTAAAGGCTATCTTGTGTAATCTGAATTTGATTAGCACATCTAGCAAATTTGGATTAAGGTTTGGCCCAGTCAGTAAACAGTCATTTAGGGAGGGGCAACCTTCTTCATGTGATGATGCATCAAACACTACTCTCAGTTTTGTCGTTGCTTTGTCTTCTCGGAGAACAGCATGATGTGGCATGTAGTATTTCACAGTCTCTGGATGTTCTTCTGCTGCGGTGTTCTCAGTTACATCCTCACAGATGCCTTGTCGTTGATAATCTGTGATGACATCATTGTATCTGGAGTACAGTGTTGCATCCGTCTTTAATCTCCTCTTGAGGCTTTCAAACCGTCTTTTTGCAACTCTGAAGTTGTCTGGGAGTGCTGGTTTGTCATGTCGCCATGGTAACTCAACTTCATAGCGACCATCTTTGTAAGTTACAGTCTGTTCAAAGTTCTGTAGAGCCTCGGTTTCTGCTGGGCTCTGGGTCTTTTCGTTGACTATGCCCAGTGACTCCACCTCCCAGAAGGCATGTAACTGTTCTGAGATCTGTGTGTCCTCTTCTAGGCTGATGTGCATGCAGGTGGTGTCGGTTACACTGGATGATGAAATAGGCCCCTGCAGAGCCCACCCAAAGCAGCTTTCTATGGCAACAAGTGATTCTGTGATTCTCTGGACCTTGCCAGATACCACTTGCCAGTAATAGTCAGCTCCTATTAACAGTGACAGTTCTGCATCATCAGGACCATCCAGTGGAAAATCAGCCAGCTGCAGCCCTTTTCTCTTTAGCTCCTCTTGGATGGGTTCGCTGGGGACCTTTATCACTGCCGTACACACTTGAGGGGTTTCCACTGCCTCAATCTCTATTTTCTGTTGTGTGTTCCACACGTTTTGCAGTGATACCTTGACAATGTTGCGCTGTACTGTCACAGGAGCAGCAGATCCAAAGGTGTGCAGATGCAGTGTCTCTTTTCCTAGCACTGGTAATCCCAGAGCTTTCACCACACCTTCATGAATGAAGCTTCTTTGGCTGCCTCCATCCAACAGACAGCGTACGATTTTTCTTCCTGCTGGGCCCTCTGTCCATGCTTTCACCGTCTGGAGCAGCACTGTATTCTGTGTGTTAGCCTTTGGTTTTGCTGTGCTGGACACAGAGGATACAACAGCTTCTGTACTTCCACTGTTCACACTTGTCTGGGGGTTACTTTGGTCACACACTGACTGATGATGTCTGCGTCCACATAAAGAGCAAACACTTTTAACTTTACAGAATTTTGCTATGTGTTTTGGACCCAGGCACACGTAGCATCTTCCCAGCTTCTTTAATTTTTCTTTGCGAGCGGGCACAGTACTGTCAGGGCAATGTTCTGGTTTGTGGTTGGGACCATCACAATAGATGCAGGTCTGTGGTGCTATGCTCGCTGTGTGCAGTGCTGTAGCTGAGGGCATACTCCAACTTTTTGGTTTTCTGTCATAAGAGGATGCTGGTTTACAGACAGGTCTATTATTTGGCGGAATGTCCCTTTGTGTGTTACCTGGTCTGGTCAGTTGAAGTGCTCTTTCTCTGCTTTGAACTTCATTCTGAAGGAAATGAATGAGCTCAGGCACTTTCCATTCAGCATTTGGGTCTGACCTGCGTGTGTAGGCCAGTGCAATGTCCTCTGGTATCAGCTGTAATAGTACTGGGCAGAGCAAGCAGCCATATGTGTCACTGTGAACTCCCATGGATTCCAGGCTCCGGATCTGAATTTCACATTCATCATATAGTTGTCTGAGTGCTGCAACATCTGATGATCTTTTAACAGGAGCAAGGTTCAACAGTTTGGACATATGTGCACTAATTACAATGTCTTTTCTTCCAAAACGGTTCTGTAGTAATTCCACTGCTGCATCATAATTCCCATCAGTCATGCTCAGTCCTGCTACAGCTCTAGCTGCTGTTCCAGTCAGATAGGATCTCAAGTACAGTGGGTGCTAGTTTCATTTGGACGTTTGCCTCACGCTCACCGTGATTCACGCAGTGCGTGAAACTGCAGGTCACATTGTAGCCACTAGATGGAAGCATCGTACTGAGAAGATGTTTAAGTAATTCCGCGTTTGACCACAACGTAGCTGCAATGAGAGAGTGGCGCTGTTGGTACACTCTGTACCAAGTATACAGCAGTTTGAAAAAGAGCTTGGTGTTGCTCGAAACGTCACACGCTATTAAATTTCTCTGAAGGGAGCTTATGGTGTGCGGATTTTCTCTCTTTTTACATTTATTTCTCATTGATCCAGCACCCATCCCAATCGGGCCTACGATGTGCGTGTCCTTCTCTTTATTTAAAAAGTGTAGGAGCTTCAAAAAAAACTGTAGATCACTGCCGTTCCTCATTCAAGCGGATCATATTTACTGATTTAAGCACAAAAACACTGTTACAAGCGATTCATTGCTAAGCAACAGTAAGATTCTATTGTAGCGACTAACGTCTAAATGCTACACTGGCGGAAGACAACACAACATTTCAAAATAAAAGCATTTGTTATTGTAAATTATCCCATTCATGAGAGAAAATATTTACAACACCTGGTGGGAGAGAAAGAATTCAAGATGTGGATGTCCCTCTAGTTCTCCTAGGAGATGCTGCGTATCCACTGCTGCCATGGCTGATGAAGCCATATCGTGTGGGCAGAGGGACACCACAGGCACAAGCGGATTTCAACACCTGCCTGAGTCAAGCAAGGATGACAGTGGAGAGGGCTTTTGGTCGACTGAAGGGAAGATGGAGGTGCCTGTTGAGGCGATCCGACTTCGAGGTCAGCTTCATGACTGACGTCATCTTCGCCTGCTGTGTCCTCCACAATTTTCGTGAGAGTCACAATGAAGACTACGTCAATGATGATGAAGAGCATGATGGGAGACTAGACCCTGCAGACCATTACATTGGTGGTGAAAGTGGAAATGACATCAGGGATGCCTTGTGTGGTTATATTTCCACTCTCTAGTTTGACGTTTGGTTTGGTTTGTTTACGGCACTCAAAAAACCCTACTTTATGGAGACATTATTTTCAGTCTGACCGTTTTTATGTTGTTTTGTATTTTATGTTCATAATTCCTGAAGTGCCATATTGTGCTATGAGAGACATCCCTCAAGAATAAATATTTTTGTTCACCATGGCAATTGTCTATCTTGTGTTTTTGGGCACGCATCTGCCATTTCAGTACGTTTGATTGAAGGACACAAACAACATAATGTGCAAACATGTCATCAATATTTATTTAGAAAAATCAGGATGTAGTATGAAACTGAGATTTGGTCATATAAGAATAATAATTACATTACAAATAAGTCTTTAATTACAATAACTTAAATTGAATAAATTCAGGAGTCAGGAGTAGTGGAGCCAGAACAGCTCAGGGCTCAAAACAACAGAGCAGCTCTCCTTTGACCATTTTTAAAAAATAAAATATTCTGCTCCTGACTTTGCAAAATGTGATCGCAATACTATATTATGGTGTATCTATCCTCACTCTCTCCCTCTCCATATAGCAGGTCTCTGCTCCTCTCCAAAAGGTTTACAGTGTGGGTGCGGGTAGGTGGGTGTGGAGGGTGGGACTGTTGTGCAGACCAGCCAGAAACACGAGGAGGAGGAGGAGGAGGAGGAGGAGGTGGGTGATATAAAGGTTGTTGGGGAGGATGCGAGGGGCCCCAGGATGCTGCAGGTTGTGATGGTTGTTGCCTCATACTTTGCATGAATGTCTGCATGGCATTCATGAACATGCCATTCATGAATGCCTGTTGCGCCGGCAGCATCCTGAAGCGCCTCTCTGTAGTGACCAGACAGGAAGGAGGACTCAAATGCTCCACTCAGAGAAATTTTATTTTTTAACAAAAAACGCTCTCAAAAGAGGATAAAACTGAACAACAAAAAACGCTCACTTGGAGGATAAAAATGAACTATGGCTCTCAAACGACATGGCAGTAACAGACAAGACACAACGAACTGACACAAGACAAGGGAGACAAGGACTATTTGAACAAGAGGTAGGGGGACACAGGTGGAACCAATCAGGGGCGGGGTTGACAATCACAACGGAGGGAAGGCACACAAAGGGAGGAAGTCAGGATCTGGAACGAGAGGGAACAGGTGAGTACAAAATAAAACAGGAAGTGCATGACAGGACAGGACATGAGTGACTTGACTAAATAAAAGATTAAAGGACCAACACATGACACTCATCAAAACAAAATTAACAAATTTGACGAGACATAACAGTACCCCCCCCTCTAGGGCCGACACCAGACGGCCCAGGAATCCCAGAGTGACGGGCATAAAAGTCCCTGACCAGACCCTTGTCCACAATAAAACGTGAGGGGATCCATGAACGCTCCTCCGGACCATAACCTTCCCAGTCCACCAAAAACTGTTTCCCACGGCCACGGTTACGAACCGCCAGAAGCTTCCTGACCGTATACACAGGTCCGCCATCAACAGTCCGAGGAGGCGGAGGGGGGGCGGCGGCAGGCACCAGAGCGCTTTCCTTGACCGGCTTGACCTTGCTGACATGGAACGTGGAGTGGACCCTTAAGGACCTGGGAAGGCGCAGACGCACAGATACAGGGTTAATGACCTTTGATATGGGAAACGGACCCACAAACCTGGGAGTCAACTTCCTGGAGTCGACATGAAGGGGCAAGTCCTTGGTGGCTAACCACACCCTCTGACCGGCCCTGTAGGTAGGAGCCGGCTGTCTGTGTCTGTCTGCAGCTGCCTTCATCCTAGCTGAGCTCCGGAGGAGGACCCGCCGAGCACCGGCCCAAATCCGTCGACAGCGTCTGACCATGGCATGAGCGGAAGGGACCATGACCTCCTTCTCATTGGCAGGGAACAGGGGAGGCTGGTAGCCGTTGACACACTGGAAAGGTGAGAGCCCTGTGGCGGAAAAGCGATCAACCGATGGTCGTATTACCTTTAGACAATGGCAGTCCTGTTACAAAATCCATGGAGATGTGGGACCATGGTCTTTGAGGGACTGGCAGCGGGTGCAGCAGGCCTATTTGGGCCCGAGGTGAGGTGCGCACACGGGACAGGCCGCCACATATTCTGAGACTTCCTTTTCCATGGCTGGCCACCAGAACCGCTGCTTGATTACATACATGGTTCGCTTGACACCGGGGTGACAAGTGAGCATGGACGTGTGAGCCCAGTGGATTACCTTGGAGCGTAATGACCGAGGGACCCCTCAAGTATGAAATAGTGCCTAAGTGTTGAAAAGTAGCCCAAAATTACCCTAAAGTATCCCTTTTTAACCTCAAGTGTGAAATAGTGCCTAAGTGTTGAAAAGTAGCCCAAAATTACCCGAAAGTATCCCTTTTTAACCTCAAGTGTGAAATAGTGCCTAAGTGTTGAAAAGTAACCCAAAATTACCCGCAAGTCTCCTGCGCGAGAGAAAGTGCCCGAAAATTACCCTAAAGTATCCCTTTTTAACCTCAAGTGTGAAATAGTGCCTAAGTGTTGAAAAGTAACCCAAAATTACCCGAAAGTCTCCTGCGCGAGAGAAAGTGCCCGAAAATTACCCGAAAGTATCCCTTTTTAACCTCAAGTGTGAAATAGTGCCTAAGTGTTGAAAAGTAACCCGATATTACCCGAAAGTCTCCTGCGCGAGAGAAAGCGCCCGAAAATTACCCTAAAGTATCCCTTTTTGACCCACAGTGTAAAGTGTTGAAAAGTAGCCCAAAATTGGCAATGGCAACAACAGGTCTGCATTGTGACGTTTTGAGAAGAATGTCTCAAGTACTTACGGTTAGGTTTGTCACAATCGCCCGGACTTCTGTGATTTATTTTACCAGTTCCCGGTTCTGCTTTCTCATGCTTTTGCATGAGCTTTTTGAACACAGGTTCTGGTCATCCTCATCCTGGTCCGCTCCATCATTGTCCAGGTCTATTCTAGAAACCATGGCTGGCACAGGGTTTGTTTTTCGGAGGGCGGCCAGCTGGGCAATAGCTGCTTTGCGTTTCAGTGACAAAATCTCCCTGTCCGCCCTTGCCATCGTTATATCTCTGTGCCCCTTGATGTGCTTTTCAAGGTGGAGCAGGTGTGACTGGCACAGCGGGATGGGGCAGGGTCCAGCAGGGATGATTATACGACCTGTTGCCAGGTGGTTTAGGATCTTCCTCTCCTCTTCATTTTGAAGGTTGTGAATCACTCTGAGGTGCTTTGACACCAGCTTGAGCGACTTACTGCAAATAGGGCAGTTGCCCTGCAACTTGGGCCTGGTCATCTGTGAGGAAGAGGAAAACTAGAGTGAATTAACTGCGCAACAGCATACCTCTCCCCCGATGACACCAATAATTCAATAAAATAACCCATGATTGACTGGTCTTAGACCGGTACCTCCGATCGGCCTGGGGTTGCTCCGTCTGGGTTAGCTTGGCCTTAGTGCAGTACCTCGGCTCGGCCTTGGGTCGCTCGGTCTGGGGTTGTCTGGTACCTGGGCTCGGTCTGGTCTCCGCACCGCTACCACGTCCGGTCACTCACAACTGAATGAACACACAGGGACAACCATGGTCAGATCAGAAGAACCATGAGGGACAACGTCTGCGACAATTCAGAGCTTAAGACATTAAGAAGAGTCAAAACCGGGCAAACAGCAACACTCTGTTCTCATACAGGTTTCCATACATAACAATGACATTGCACGAGAATTCATTGCTGTGTAACATTCAGAAGAGTCAAAACCAAGCAAACAGCAACAGTCTAACCAGCAGGATCAAGGAGGGAGACTGAACCCCTTAAAATGATTTTATGAACCCCTTTCCCCAGGGTGGGGGAGCCGCGTGTCCCAGGAGCTGACTCTGGGGTTCCCCTGTGCGCACACCCGAGCCGGAAGACCCACAGGCTGGAGGAACCATACACCGAAAGGTGGAGGCCCTCCAAAGGTGGGTATGGTATCCTCTCTAAGTGGACTAGACTCATTTCAACACAGATCCTTCAATAGCTTCAAAGTGCTTTGAGCTGGAAGCCTGAATGTTTCAGGATATCATCAGGTAGCTAGGGCCATCCAGCATTCCACGTTTGGGGTCGCAGGGGTCAACGGTCGCAGAGCAGGGGCCCGGAATATGTCGTTTTTTCCAAAAAGTGACTGAAAATGAATTTGATGCCCCCAAATTTGAATTTTAAAATGGCGGGAAAACACGTTTACTGCTGTATCTCGGCAACCGTTTGGCCCAGAAGGCCGTGCTTTGAGTATGTGGGTTAGGGGAAGAGTGTCCAGCGACATGCCGGCTGTCGGACCCCTGGGAGGTCAGGGGTCGCCATAAAGGGGCAAAACACTAACCTTACCCTTACTTTCACACAAAATTATTTATAAGAGGTCAAAGTTGCATGATTGTTGACATTTATTTCTTTAATATCTTCGTCATTTTACATGATAAGAGTTATAATTCAATATTCTACGGCGTGCAAGGACTTGGTGTAGTTGACTCGCCAGGTGGTTAACCTGAGAAGTGACTGAGGCTTGAAAATCCTCCTGACGCTTGGAAAGTTCCTCCACACCCCGGCCGATGGTGTTCAGCTGCGTTGCATGCTGATGGATCTTCGTGCCCTGTGCTGCCAGGGCGGTTTGGAGATTCTTTGAGTCAGCTGAGTCCATAGTTGGTCAGTTCGTTCTGTAGTGACCAGACAGGAAGGAGGACTCAAATGCTCCACTCAAAGAAATTTTATTTTTTAACAAAAAACGCTCTCAAAAGAGGATAAAACTGAACAACAAAAAACGCTCACTTGGAGGATAAAAATGAACTATGGCTCTCAAACGGCATGGCAGTAACAGACAAGACACAACGAACTGACACAAGACAAGGGAGACAAGGACTATTTGAACAAGAGGTAGGGGGACACAGGTGGAACCAATCAGGGGCGGGGTTGACAATCACAACGGAGGGAAGGCACACAAAGGGAGGAAGTCAGGATCTGGAACGAGAGGGAACAGGTGAGTACAAAATAAAACAGGAAGTGCATGACAGGACAGGACATGAGTGACTTGACTAAATAAAAGATTAAAGGACCAACACATGACACTCATCAAAACATATCAAAACAAAATTAACAAATTTGACGAGACATAACACTCTCTTCAGCCTCCTGCTGCATTCCCATCCACCTCTCCAAACTGGCATTCTCCCTCTCCTGACGAGCATCCTCTGCCTGGTTGAACTCCTCCATCATCTCCAAGTGCACCTCTTTGGCCCTCCTCTTGCGAGCACGGCGAGGTGCTGCTGTGCTTGGCCCTTCCTCAGCAGAGCTGGAAGCAGCAGTTACTCCTGTAAAAAGAGTAGCAATGAAGTTATGAATTTGTAAAAATGTCTTCACAATATTCAGCAGCTATACAATATGGCCACTTACAATCATAGTTAAATCAATCATGTCATCATATGTTGGCTATTTTCTATCCTATCTGTATGTGCTGTGTTATGCAAGTCAAGTCAGGTGTTCCCTTGGGAAAATATGGAGGCAGCAACCACATTTGGAGGGGGCCAGTTAGGACAAGAAATAGTGATGATGACAAATATAGCCTATAAATGATGCAAGTGTTTTTGGGGTACAGCTATGACAGATAAAACACTGCACATGCCTGAGCCCAGGTCATTGTGAGTAGGCTACTCATATCAAATTGAGTTTTGTTGTTGTTGTTGTTTTTTAGGCTATATGCAGCACAGTCATCACAGCAATGGCCAAAGGTAGAAGCAAACTACCAGTTTCTGTTGTTCATGTCTCTCTGCGATTATTGGGCAAGGGAGGGGCAATTATTTGTTTATTTGTTTCTTGTAATTGTATCCCCATTAGCAGATGCACAGCAGCCACTGATTTTCCTGGGGTCCATCCATAGGTTAAAACTATAAATAACACTGCCAATAATAATACTAATAACAATGATTAAGATGACAATAACAGACACATTATGTGGCTCACCTCACCACTTTCTGAAGCACTGGGACCGCTGCCAGATGACGTGTCCGCGCTGGGGGTCTCGCCCGCAGCGGGTGTAGACTCCATCACCCTGACAGGTGAGCTTGTCGGGCGCGTTCCGAGGATGCCGTCCAGCTGATCATAAAAGGGACATTTATCCTTTTCGTTGGTTGACGCACCGCTCCTCCGAATGGCATCGCGCGTCTTGTTATAAGTCTGTCACAGTTTTTTCAGTTTGAGGTGACACTGTTCAGCCGTCCTCTCGTACCCCCCCTCTCTCATCCTCTCCGCGATCAGCTGGAAGGTTTCCGTGTTCCGGTGTGTTCTCTCCAGTTCAGCTTTTATTCTATCATCCGCCCATATTTCAATGAAGTATCTAGTCTCCTCATCTCCCCAGGTGTTTCCCCAGCTCATGTTTGTTTTGTTTACACGTCGAGTGAATGTGACGTAACGTCCCGTACTTGGCCTGATACATCCTGTATTTGGTCTGATAGTTCGAACCTTCCAAAGACATGCTTTCACACTACACAGCAGCGGACCTTGGTCCAGGAAAGTCCGGACCGAGACTACCTCCTGAGGTGGGACCAAGGACTCGGTCTTTAGTCCGGACCGTGGTCCGAGGGGAGCTTTCACACATGTCAATTTGATCCGGACTATCTTGGAAAGTCCGAAAGTCCGGACCAAACAGGTAGGTGTGAAAGCCCCCTTAATAAGGCATTGTTCTCGCTTTAGATCCAGTACCTGCAAAAAGCCCAGTTAACTGTAAACAAGGGCATAGTTAATTTATAATAGATTAGCAATAAAGTATATATTAATGTTAATGAATCAAAGAAAAAAATATTAATAAAGGCATAACAAAGACATCATGGTTGGGCTAGTTGAGTCAATATGTTGGTAACACTTTATAATGAGTACACACTATTAAGCATTAGTTAAGCATGAATAAATATTGAATTCTTCATTTATAACACATGAATACTCATTAGTAGGTAGTTAGTAAACATAGTTATAAATGTTTTACTCATCATTGGTAAGCACAGTAATTATGGATTAGTAAACACTGAATTCATCATTTATAAAGCATGTTTCTGACGTAAATACTCATTAGTATGTGGTTTACAATCACAGTTGTAAATGTTTTACGCTTCATTAAAGCAGAAGTAAGTGGTCCGGTCGTTTTTGCTAATGCTGCGTTCCAGGCAGGCTTTTGAAATCGTAAATTACAGCTTCAAGTCACAACTTACGACTTTGTAGCGTTCCAGGCAACCCACTCGTGTTTCTCCGACCTGTTTTACCGGTGAAAGTCACTATAACAGCCACTCGTAACTTCCGACCGGTGAACTCGTACCAGATCGAACTGGTACCACTTCACGGTCGGAAAAATACGAGTTTCCTTGAACGCACCATAACAGTCCTCGTCCCTACGTCGCCACATTCACGGCGTTCCTTGGCTGCACACACAGCCCTGCATGCCGTTCTCTCTCCTCATTGGATAAAAACTGTAGGATACGATAAATGTTTTCTCCTCGGCTCAGAGCAGAGCAGAGTGACTGACAGACCCGTGTTTTGGTCCAAACACTCTATGTAAGTGATTGCTGTCGGAAGATATAACTATTTAAGACTTATATTAACACAAATATATCACTTACTTCTGCTTTAATAAACTAATGTATGTAAATGATGGATTCAGCATTCCCAAACCACTCTTACACGTCCAGTATGAATGGTTAGTGAGTGTTAGTAAATGATTTATAAAAACTTACAAATTTCATTTCCAATGGATGACTTATAAATGGTTAATAATGGAGGAATTCATGAATTCAGGCAGTTACAAAGCACTTACTACAGGTTAATTAAGTATTTTGTGTGAGCTCATCTAAAGTGGGCACTATCTATGCCTTATAGAGAATTTACAAATGAGATATTAAGGCTGACGATGCCTCAAGACTCACAAAAGTTTTGGTAATCTTAACAGACCAATGAGAGACACAACACAAAGGGATAATTCATATTCTGTTGTATTTATTGCAACTTCCCAACATATTGTAACTGCACAAGTGTTCTGTTGGTGTAAAATGAACAAGGGTAAGGCTGGATAAAAACTTGCCACGACAACAGTGGATCACAGAATTTTAAGTTCAGCAAATAATTATGTGAAAGAAATTAAAAATTCTCAGTATCAGACAGTGTTAAACAGCATTATAGACGACTTTGTTTTCAGAGGAGCAGCTTTCCTGAACGCCTAAGGCTTCACTATTCCTGGATTCCTTATATTTGCTGGGAGCAGCTCTCTGCAGTTGTAGCAGTGCTCCGGTCCATCCCAACCATGGATGTATAATGATCCCAACACGCTTGGAAGCAGCAGACCAAACGGCCAGAGAATCTTCTTGTACCCGTACACGGCCTGATCCATGGACTGCAATTTAGACAACAAAAAAGTAGAGTTATCAACAGTTTAAAAATAAAGACAAGGGGGAAAAAGGAGATATTTGACTTCACTCACACACACACACAGACTTGTAATCAGTTAATTATCCTTATATTAATTACTAATTATATTAACCTGTGATTTTCAGCTATGATTATCCTTTACAATGCCCCCCCCCCCCCATTAAAAATGAAAGGTGGCTGCTTTGATCATAGATAAGTCGGCGGTCCTGAAATGTGTGTTTACATTTCGCGGTAGTAAAGTCAGGGAGCGAGAGCTAAAGCCTTCAGCTGCAGACAAGCTAATGTAAGCTAACGTTAGCTATATCATCCATGGACCATGTGTGGCAGCAAACAAAACAAACACATACTCACCGCTAGTGCCGCTGACGTGCCGCCGGCTTCGATATTCATCTCCACGGCTTTCTTTTGGACCCACATCCGCCGGACTCGTCGATTCTGTGCAGAGTTCTCCATCTCCAACTCATTCATCTTAGCTGCTGCACCGGCTGCACCTGGGCTGCACCGGCTGCACGTGTGTTGCCGCCTCCCAGCGTCCTCACGTTGATGACGTGCTGAAGGCTCGATGTACACACCCAGCGACCGCCGGCGCGCGTGCAACCCAAACCGGCGGCAAAAGACTGCTTTGGAGCATGTTTGGAGTCAGGATGTATGTTCGGAGAGAACTGATATCAATGTAGATGCCGTATTGTATGTAGGGCTGAAGCCGATATCTGAGTACTTGCTCGGCTTGGGCGGTACCCGGGTGCCATAGCAATTTGAACACATTAGCTATTGTTTAGCTATTAGCTATCATTAGCATGTTACTATCACAACACAGCCTGTCCATCAGTGTGTAGTGCGTGTGTGTGGCAGCGCGTGAGGGAGAGAGTCTCGGCCACAGACTCGTAAACGCTGGATGCACTGATTGATAAGTTTCGTTTTTACCAGACCATAATATCCCGAAGTTGCAATAAATACAACGCAATATGAACTACGTCGTGTTGTGTCTCTCCTTGGTCTTGATAACTGAGGCATTGTCAGCCTTAATATCTCATTTGTAAATTCTCTATAAGGCATAGATAGTGCCCACTTTAGATGAGCTCACACAAAATACTTAATTAACCTGTAGTAAGTGCTTTGTAACTGCCTGAATTCATGAATTCCTCCATTATTAACCATTTATAAGTCATCCATTGGAAATGAAATTTGTAAGTTTTTATAAATCATTTACTAACACTCACTAACCATTCATACTGGACGTGTAGCCTAAGAGTGGTTTGGGAATGCTGAATCCATCATTTACATACATTAGTTTATTAATGAAGCGTAAAACATTTACAACTGTGATTGTAAACCACATACTAATGAGTATTTACGTCAGAAACATGCTTTATAAATGATGAATTCAGTGTTTACTAATCCATAATTACTGTGCTTACCAATGATGAGTAAAACATTTATAACTATGTTTACTAACTACCTACTAATGAGTATTCATGTGTTATAAATGAAGAATTCAATATTTATTCATGCTTAACTAATGCTTAATAGTGTGTACTCATTATAAAGTGTTACCAATATGTTTGTAATGTTGTTATGAACAATAATAAGATACTCATGAGTATTTTATTAATGATCTTAAGCATCAACAAACAGTTAATTAAGTTTCGTATAAGTTATTATAAATCTCTTATAATCTGCTATTAACTATATTATAATGAGACTATTAATACATATATAGTGTTATAAACGCATAATAATGTTAATAAGCATCTTGTAATCACTTATAAGGGCCTTATTACCTATTATTACCTATTAATTAATGCTTATTACAAGACCTTAATATAAAGTGTTACCTTTTGGGTCTCTTGCTAATTTCCTCCTACTACTCCACTTGTTCTGGTGACATGACATCCTGTGATCTGTGCCCAGATTGCCCTGATTCGGACACAAATATGGCGGCGCAGAAACACAGTGACGTCATGTGAATCTAATGAATAGATATAAATTCACCTGTTGATTCCATTAGTTGCATTAAATAGCGGTTATTGTGGTTATTTATTACATCTAAATGTGTCTGGAACTGTGACACCTCCCCTTGCTGCGTCACCACACCCATATTGGCGCAGCGGCGATCTGCGAATCTGCCAACCTGACTTTGCGACAGGCCGCGCTGGTCAAAACTTGTATTAGACCGGCTGCGCTTCCTTGCGCGACCTGCGCTGCACTACCGAACTAGGCAATAGTATGTGTCTGCAGACCCGGAGACCGTAGATTCAGACCCGCACGTTTGGACCCGCACGTTCAGACCCCTTGTGGAGACACCTACTGGTTAACTGTAAAACTGCAACTCCACAGTCTGGACCATTCAGACTCCTTTTCAACAGGGCAAAGTCTAAACAAAACACCAAGATTTAATTGTTTGTGAGGTTTGGATTACTTTTAAACTTTTTTAAAAAATATGTTGGACTAAATAAATAAATAAATCACCAAGATTTAATTGTTTGTGAAGCAAGGACTAACTTTTAAACTTTAAAAAGAAAATCTTTTGGACTAAATAAATAATTAACCTCCAATGAAATTACATGCTTTTATATATGTTATATGTTATATTGCACGGGGTTAATGACAAAAACAGTCTTAGAATAGCATACAATGAATTGAATGGAATAAAGTGGTTTCAAATGTTTTATTGCACAGGCTTTCACAAATACTTTATATACAGTATCCACTTTATATTACAGCAGTGCTCCTTCTTTCCTCATCTGCCTTTCCAGCCTCCTGCAGAACTCGTCCACTTCACTGAAAACAGACAAAATCATAAATACTGTAAAAGAAGAACCATCAATTTACATTGTTGTCTGGTGCCTGCAATGTACTTTCACAAGAAACCTTACCATGAGAAAATAAATAAATAAAAGTGGACATTACAGGCAACTCGACCCCCCCCCCTCCCCCCCCTCCCACACACACACACACACACACACACACACACACACACAAATCATGTAGCCTATTAATACTTACAGTACAGGATGATGTCCTGTCCCCTCTGTCCAGAGACTGGATCAATTTGCTGAGCAATTTGTCTTGACAAAAAAATACAAACGTCATAAAAACAACATGTTGTAGCATAAAGTTGCACTCACAGTACGTGAATCTAACAGTGGGAGTGCCAACGATAGGCTGTTTAGTTTTATTTTTGTTTAATTTAATGCTGCCTATTAACAGTTTAAGTTTCATTAAAAACAAAGTGCCACAAGAGCTTCTAGCAGGAAAATGCTAAGCTTGGTTAGCAATTGACGAGCATAAAGCTAATTGTAGTAGCTACTATGAGTCTAACGTTCATTACACTGTGGCTGCATTTTCAACAAAAACTTTTATAACATTGAAACAAACGATCAATCAATCAATCAATCAATCAAATTTTATTTATATAGCACCTTTCAGACAAAATGGATGCCGTTCAAAGTGCTTTACAGACTGAAAAAAAAAATACATATTGACAAAGACGGAAAAGATTAACATGGACACACATTCACAATGATAAAAACAACAATGAAATAGAGTATAGCAATAGATAAATAAATAAAATAACAACTTTTAGCAGCAATAAAAAATGTATAAAAATAGAATAGAATAAGACGCAAGATAGAAATTATAGGGGGAAATATTAGAAAGAGTACAAACTATAAAATAGAATAAAAACACTATATAAAAGCCAGATTGAAGAGATGGGTTTTTAACCTACGTTTGAACGTGTCAATATTTGTAACTCCTCTCAGATCCTCCGGCAGACTGTTCCACAGCTTAGGAGCATAGTGACTAAAAGCAGCATCCCCAAATGTCTTGGTTCTGCTCTGGGGGACAGTTAAAAGAGAGGAGCCAGAGGATCTGAGGGGCCTTGCTGGTTCGTACAATAAAAGCATCTCTGAGATGTAATCTGGTGTAAGACCATGGAGTGCTTTAAAAACCAATAAAATAACTTTAAAATCAATACGGAAACTAACAGGCAGCCAGTGCAAGGATTTTAAAATTGGCGTGATGTGTGCTCTCCTTCTGGTCTGAGTGAGGACTCGTGCTGCAGAGTTTTGAATCAGTTGCAGCTTGTTGATTGTGTTCTTGGGTAGACCAGAAAGGAGAGCGTTGCAGTAATCTAGCCTGGTGGTTATAAAACCTGACTTTAGAGATGTTTTTTAAATGATAAAATGCTCAATGTTCAATACCTTTTTTTACGGGGTCTGCACGTCCATGTTCCGAGTAGCTAACATTAGCATAACACAAACCAGGGGGCACTGTAGCAGAAAACCAAGGGGTCTGAACGTGCGGGTCCAAACGTGCGGGTCTGAATCTGCGGTCTCCGGGTCTGCAGACACATGCTACTCGAACTAGGGCCCATTTAATCAAGAATCAGCTAGTAATGTTGTGTGGAGCTGATCACTCGACGTCATATTTCCAGAGAAGCTTCTAACGTAACTTTATAATGACCATTATTATTGTTGTCACCAACTACGTGGAAGTTTGCTTGATTCCACGTTTATAGGTATAGCCTATGTGTGCCATTATGGAGATGGCCACATAAATGACACAAACACAGCATACACACAAGGCATACACATACACACCTCCCAGTTTTCCTCTCATGTCTGCCTGTGCTAGTGTGAGTGTGTGCGTGTGGAATGAACGGGCATCTGTGGTAGAGTGTGTAACGCCGTGTTCCCACCAAACGCGATAACGCGTGTTCGCGTGTCGAGTTTACATGTAAAGTCAATGCAGAGACGCGATTAGACGCGTCATCGCGCCGGGCGACGCGATGGCCGCGAAAAATCGCTCCCATCGCGTTGCCCGGCGCAATGACGCTTCATCGCTCGAGTTGAAATAATTGAACTTTTGCGGCGAATTTGCGTGTAGACGCGCCGTGACAGCCTATCAGCGTCAACGCTGATAGGACGTCCGTACGTCAGCACTCTCAAGAGTTCTGATGTACGGACGTCCTGGTTTTCCCTCCCGTGTTGCCGGATTGCCGCTCATTTTCAAGAATTTCAAGAATGGAGGAGAAATTGATGGTGGCCGTGACCGCTCACCCAGAGCTTTACGACTGTCCCTGTCCCCTCTACAGGGACAGGAACAAGAAGGACCAGGCCTGGGTGAGCGTGAGCGAGGTGTGTGGGATACCTGGTAAGTTCTGTTTCTGTCTGTTGCTTGATTGCAGGTTGATGTTTGAACTAGCATAGCCCCAGTTAGCATAGCTGTCTTTACCAGCATACTGTACTTGTCTGATTCATGGTTCAACAGTTGAGTTAATGTAATTAATTTACGTGTGGTTTCTCAGTCGAAATGTGTAGGAGGAAGTGGAAGAGCCTCAGGGACACATACTTGAGAGAGAAAAAGAAGGTGCCAAAGAGCGGGGCAGCAGCAGGGACAGCCAAGAAGTGGAAATATCTTGGGGTCCTGTCTTTCCTCGACCCCTTCGTAGCTCCAAAGCAGACCAGTGGGAATATGGAGGAGGGGGTCGAGGAAGATGGGACCCCAGAGCAGAGTAGGGAGTTGGTGGAGGGAGAGACAGCAGGCCTGTCACAGAGAGGTTTGTTCTAAAATGAGACACACATGATGTAAAATATATTTTTGATAAGAGGATGACTTGCATAGATGTCTCAGCAAATATGTTTCTTTTTCACAGCCTCAGCTAATCATGATTTTCATTTTTTTTTAGACTACAGAATATCTTTAACCTATTATCAATCCACTAAAAACCAATATAAACATAAGCAGAGCAATGACAATCTGTCTGCTATTTATCACAGGAGGCTAAACATACGGTAACCATGATAGGAGTAAAAAGCAAAGCAGAGGAGGGAGGAAGTCATTAGAATCAACCATGAAAACAAAGGAAACATAGGTTTTGTTTTATGAATGTAAATGTGCTTGTGTTTGTTGGGAAGGTCACTATTACTGTATCTATCGTGCAATCATGTAGGAATTTAATTTTTGTCTTTCATCTCTGGTAGAAACAATAAAAAATTGGAAGCGAAAATAAAAGCCTAGACTGGTTCAGCCAGTTCAGCAAGATTTAAAGCTGAAAGAGAAAGAATGAGCAGTGTTTTCAGTCTGCAGTGTATTAGTAAAGTGATATAAACTGAGCCCTTACTACACAGTTTATATTAAAACGTTGGACTGAACTGAGAGATATTGGGGTTTTGTTTGTCTTTAACTAATTCTTAAGAGATTAGAAGAAACTAAAGGAAGTCGGTTCAAATGGCAGCTCAGAATCAATGTCTTTAGGGTTATACACCCTGTCATAAACTTCAACAGTAACTCCGTTGTGTTTTTCCTTCCTGTGAAGTCGTACCGGTTCGATCTGGTACGAGTTCACAGGTCGGAAGTTACGAGAGGCCGTTATAGTGACTTTCACAGGCAACAGGACAGAAAAAACACGAGTTACGGGTTACCTAGGTTACCTGGAACGCTACAAAGTCGTAGTCGTGACTTGAAGCTGTAACTTACGGCCTGCCTTGAACGCAGCATTAGCCAAAACGGCTGTGCCGCTGATATCTGCTTTAATCGTGATTTCAATAGACTTTCTGCCGCTCCACTACTTCCTGAACTTAAACCAGCTCCTTTATTTCCTGTCTTAAAGGTCTCTGCACTGACCTGTAGGCTCCTGCTCCTCAATCTCCAAATAACCACTTAATTACATTATCTGTACACATTTTTATTGAAGGTTTAAGTAGGCTACTGGAAGTCAGCTCGGTGGTGGAGACCCCTGATGGTCAAACTGCAGTACTGCAGAATGTTTCACAGCAACGGATCGGATCGGTATATGACCAGTAATTGCTAATTGCATGATAGATGATGAAGACAAGAATGATGAACATAAAAAAATAAAAAAATATAACGTTTATTACTGATAGATTATATTAATACAATATGTACAATATTCATCATTCATTGATTACTATTACGAAAAGTAGGCTATCATTGATCCATTGGTGATTAGATCTTTTGTGATCATTTTTTCAAGATTACAATAATGGCAATGACAGCAAAATGGATATACAAACCTAACAATAACACATAAACCCACTGCACCCACACCAAAAACCACATCATGCTGTAAAACCAGGTAACACACACCTAGCCTACTTGTTGATTGTCCCGGTATTGTGTAAGGGCCCATAAGGTGAAAGCATATGGGTGAAAGTGACCTTGGCCTTGTGATACTTCGACTGAAGATTCTGAACCCACACCCAAGTGCTTTGAATGATCCTAGAGGCTAGAAAAGTGCAATAAGTGCAAGTCCATTTACCATATAAATGTCCAGTAGGACATCTAGTAACAGTGAGAATGTTTGACCTTTTTAAAGAAAAGTTTAAATACACTTAAGAAAGTTTAAAAAAGAAAACAAAGACATCCTCTGCTGCCTGACTCTTCTTGTGTTTTGTCAGGACAGGTGAGGTATTCCACGGTCAGATGAGCCAGAGCTGTCATCATCTCTGCTGACAGGAAGATCCTCACAGATACTTCAGCTGACACAGTGTGGTAGAGCAGGCGGTTATTATAAACCCTGGGTACAGAGGCTCAGCGAATGTGGTGAAGAAGGTGTAGAGATGTGCCAGTGAACTTCCAGGAGAGACTCTGTAGAACAGTGGTCACCAACCTTTTTATGCCCAAGATCCCTGGCCTCTGCCTTGGTGACAGGCAAGATCTACTTATTACGGCGTTGAGAAAAAAAAGACTTTCCAGACTCCAGACTGTTACAAGTTGAGGCTTGTTATTTAGCCTAATTTTAATTGAATGAAATCAAACACACTGGTCCAGCCTTTAAATCCATGTGACCAAGAACACACTAAATCACTTACTTTCAGTGCAACATAAAATGGAAATTATTTGTTAACCATTCACAATAAAGAACAAATAGGTCTAGACCTGGACCTGGACCTGGTCTAGACCTGGACCAGGTCCAGGTCTAGACCAGGTCCTATATTTGCAGTGAGCAGACTGGGTAAACTACCAAATGACTGCTGTGTTTATCAACTTAAGTTACAACACAACACTGACAATATTCTCAGACAGTGCAACTAATGTAAGTGCAGTTCAGCTTTGTGTCCCATAACAATGCCATCTCAACTCAAGTCAATGTGACGGCTGTGACTGAACACGGTCTGTGAGTGCCTTATAGTTAGGTCTTGGACTTTTTTAGCGCGAATTGTGCTCTTTGGTGGATAGCTGTCTTTTCTGGTGGTTAGTGTTGTGGTGCCGCTCCAAATTCCCTCGCTTCGACAGTGCCTGTGCCTGATGGCACAACATACACACACACTTGTCTTTTACCATGGTAAAAATAAATTCCTCCTCCCATTCCGGATGAAAATTGTACGATTTCGTGTTCTTTCGTGGTGGACCCGGACCCTCCGCCATGCTTGCAGATTGTAAACAACGGCAGGCTATCACCATGGTGACGACGTTCGCGACAGTCACCTGTACACATGTCACTCTCATACTGTAAATGCAGCACCCGCCTGCTACATTGAGGGAAAAAAAAAGCTGTATCCGAAGTCTGAACGCCAATCAGGCATAATATGTTTTATACACATTTTATTAGTATTATTATTATATTTATTCTTCCGAGGTTTTTTTTTTTTTTTTTTCCTCGAGATCGACAGGGCAAGCCTCCGAGATCGACCAGTCGATCGCGATCGACGGGTTGGCGACCACTGCTGTAGAAGGACAGGATGCCAGCCTCCCAGTCCAGATACACCGCCACCCTGCGGCTGCCCATGGAGGGAATTGCAATGGAAAAGTCCTTGTCGTTGTGATATGCAGTGTACCTCTGATCAGAACAGCGCAGAGCCCAAGACTTCCTGTTGTATCCCATCAAACAGTCGTTGCTGTCACCCTTGCGATCGATGCTCTTGTAGGTCGCCCCGATCCTGGCCCAGTTCCCTGCCCACTCCACCTCCCAGTAGCAGCGGCTGCTCAGGCCCTGCTGGCTCAGGACTTGGTTCCAGTAGTCAAACCTGTCAGGGTGGTCAGGATACGACTGCTGCTCTTTGCCCCAGGTAACTTTCCGGTTTTCATCAGAGATAATGAGGAGTTTGTGGGTGGTGTTCACATCCAGTGTGAGATCACATGCATCTGAGGCAGAAGAAAGAGATCAAATTAGAAATAACACAAGTCTAATATCATCCACCACAAACCTGGAGTTATGTTTTCTGTCTCAAACCTGCCCACAACCAAGGTGGAAAACTTGTCCTCAGTCTCAAACCTACTGTAGCTCATCCATTAGTAGGACACTCAGGCTACTGCGGCATGGTGGCGCAGTGGTTAGCACTGTTGCCTCACAGCTAGAGGGTTCCAGGTTTGAACCCACCAGTCGACTAGGGCCCTTCTGTGTGGAGTTTGCATGTTCTCCCCTTGCATGCGTGGGTTCTTACCGGGTACTCCGGCTTCCTCCCACAGTCCAAAGACATGCAGGTTAGGTTAATTGGCGACTCTAAATTGCCCATAGGTTGTCTGTCTGTCTATGTCTATGTGTGTGTCTATGTCTGTCTACGTATGTGAGGGCTACAGATGGAAATTAGCTCTAAGCTAGAATCTGGCTCATTTACAGGACACCACGGTGTCACTGTTCATTAATGTGCACTGTCCTCAAACAAATAAATAAACAAACAAATTACACTTGGCAGCTGTATGTGGTCTTGTCAACTCTAATGACATCATCTGTCAAAGTCTCATTATGACCCCTAACGCTAAGACACCTTCAAGTATCTACAACCCGGTCCAGTTGACCAAGATACCAGGATTGATCAGTGATCAGCACTGTGTACGATGTCACCACTGAATCTCTTTTACTAACTTACATTTAGTCAGTCCATGTTTTAGCCAGCATTCTGCATTGTGGTCGACTCTGTGGGAGAATGTGAAACATGTCAAGAAGATCTGGATCACAAGGTACAGAAAGTCACTCCTCAATAAAGATGACATTCTGATGAGGTAAGACTTGTTCTGACCACCACCAATCAAATGTTGTGATTTTTTATCAATATCAATGGACTAGTAATGAAATGTTCTTGTGACATAGCAGCACATCAACTATGTTTTTTTTTTACCTGAGTTTTTCTGATCCCCATGGCCCCTCCTCCAGAGCTTCAGAGATGAGCTTCACTCCAGACTCTCCGAGGTGATTGTAGCTCAGGTCAATCTCTTTCAGGTAGGAGGGGTTGGACTTTACTGCTGAGGCCAAGAAACCACAACCTCTCTCCGTAACGCAGCAGAACCACAACCTGGTGAGAAACAGAACTCAGGCCTAGTCCACACGAGCCCGGGTATTTTTGAAACCGGAGTTTTGCTCCGCGTCCACACGAGTGGTGTAATTAAAATACTCCATACACACGCAACCGTGGAAACCGCTACCAAATGACGCAATGCACACGTGGAGGGCTGTTTTGACCAATCAAAATACAGTGGAAACCGCTTATGGATCAAAAGGCATGGGACGGAATCATTTATAGTGTTCATTTTTGGTCATTTTGTAGATGAAAACATGCACAATAACAATAAAGTGTTCCTTTGACATGCACGGCTGCAGCAGTCTGCACACATCGTCACCTGGCTGACTGACCACTGTCGGTGCGGCGCAACTCATTATCACTGGCTGTTGTGTTGTCTGTCATGAAACATATCCACTTTATATCAACCGCGGAGGTCACAAATAGATATTCAGCTTTTTGGCTCATTCCGTTCATCTCCGCATCGGCTCTTTTTATCACTGCCTGACAGCAGTGCGACCCCCCTCCTATCGGACCCGGTGACATAGGCTACTGCCTGTTCATTCATGAAATTCATACCGAAGCACTCTCAATCAAACAAGGTGGGGAATGAGAAACTGCGGCGCTACTGTAGTAGTTTTAAAAACACACCGGCAGCGGCTGTAAACAACCTCTGCTGGCAGTGTTTACATCAGCACGTGCGCAGCTATGACGTAAACGAGAACAACAATCACGGTTGCGGTGTCCACACGCACCCGGTGAAACCAACCGGGGCCGAAAACCCCACCCTGGACCCCGGTTTCAAAAAACCACGGTTTCAGGATTCCAAAAGCGTGGTTGCATGTGGTTGCGTGTGGACAGAGGATACAACCGGGATCATACATTCACGGTTTCAAAAATACCCGGGCTCGTGTGGACTAGGCCTCAGATTAGACTCAAACAAAAGCTCCTAAAATGTAAAGAGGGAAAGCTGAGTGTGTCAGGACAGAGTCATGGTGAGGGACGACCACTGGTCCAGGGTAACGTTACCTGAGTGTTTCCAGTTTACAGCACTCATTTCCCAGGCCGATGCTGAGTCTCTGCACTCCCTCGTCTCTGATGTCATTGTCACTCAGGTCCAGCTCCTGAAGCTGTGATGAGGAACAGCTGAGGACTGAAGCCAGCTGTTCACAGCATCTCTGGGTGAGATCACATCTGTTAAGACTGAAGGGACGAACAGAGAAGTCATTAGGACAAATCTTGCAGGGTATAAACAGGGTTTTTGACCAATGGAAAAGGGGCTTAAGTTTAGTACAGGCCAATAAGTTATTTACTTCAGAGGAGAAGGATTGGCAAAAAACACAATTATCTACTGATGCTTAACTTCCAATAAGAAAACATCAGGAACTGGAAGAGATCCAGAAAATACATGTTGCTCACGTGAGTGTCTTCAGTCTGCAGTGTGGACTCTGGAGTCCGGGGCAGAGCAGCTCAACTCCAGAGTCTTGTAAACTATTGTCACTTAAGTCTAAATCACACAGCTCTGATGCTGAGCTGAGAGAGGAGGACAGCGACTGGCAGCAGGTTGCACTGAGTCCACAGTCATTCAACCTGATGGACAAACACAAAAGACTTTACATTTCCTTAACATCTACTCATCTGCAACACTGAGTTTGAAAGGTGTTCAAAGGTGTGCTTAAGGCTTAACAAACACTCTTATGATGTGTCATGGGGAATTAAAAAGATTTTCAGACACTTGCTTTGCTGATTTGGATGCTTTGAGGACTGGGAGGACCCTCTGAAGACCTTCTTCATTCCTGGAGTACTTCTTCAGTTCAAACAGCTCTAGATTCTCCTGAGAGGTCAGCAACACAAAGACCAGAGCTGCCCACTGAGTTGGAGAGAATTCATCTGTACCAGAGTCTTGGTCTGAGACCAAGTACTTCTGGATCTCCTTCACCAGAGAGTCATCGTTCAACTCACTCAGACAGTGGAAGAGATTTATACACCTGTCAGGGTGAGGACTCTGCTGGATTCTGTCTTTGATGTACTTGATGGTTTCCTCACGACTCTGAGAGTCACAGGTTTGGACCTGTATCTTCAGGCGTCTGAGCAGATCCTGACTGGAGTCCAGAGAGAGTCCAAGGAGGAAATGCAGGAAGAGATCCAGGTGGCCATTGTTGCTTTCTAAAGCACTGTCCACTGCTGCTTTGTGTACGTCAGACACAGACTTTGCTTTGGGTGATTCTCCAGATTCCTTGATCATCAAGTTTACACCACTTTCCTTGTACATCACATACAGTGCTGCAAGAAACTCTTGGACAGACAGATGGACAAAGCAGAAGACTTGGTGCTGAAACCAGGACTCCTCCTTGAAGACCTGAGTGCAGACCCCTGAGTAGATAGATGCCTCTTTGACATCAATCCCACACTCTCTAAGATCCTCCTCATAGAAGATCAGGTTGCCTTTCTGCAACTGCTCGAAGGCCAACTTCCCAAGGGACATAATCATCTTGTAAGTGTGTTGAGGGTCCAGTTCTTGCTCTTTGCGGTACTTGTCTTGCATCTGTGTGGTCTGGTGTGCCAGGAAGTGGATGTACATCTGAGTCAGGGGCTGCGTTCCAAAAACAGTTTGAGTCGCCCTCGTTCACTTGCCCTCAGCCCTTGCTATGACGTCACACGGAGGCCACTTGGAGGGCGGAGCGAAAGTGGGCGGAGGAGGAGTGAAAGAGGTAAATGGAACACACCTGCCCTCGTTCACTAACAGGCCAGACAATCATGGAACAACCACATGTTGTTGGAGTAGCGCTATACTGCCTATTACAAATTACACAAAATGTGCGGAGACTCATTACATTAAGACGGAGACGTATTCTGCGTTTGATGGCAATACGTCGGCACCTGGTAATTATCAGAATTATTAGTTTTGTATCAAATTTTATTCAGGAAATCCATTATTAATTTTCTTTACCTTATAAATGTTACAAACCTGTTTAAATAAATTTAACCTACTTAACTTAAAGTTTAGTTGACATTATTTTTATTTTTTTTCCTGATTATTAGGTCTGTTACCACCACTATCCTTCTCTTCCTCCTCGTTGTCTTTATGGCCTTAATTGTTAAAGATTGTGGTTTAGACAACAATACAAACACAACACTTAAAGACATGGAGGATAGACGTTACAAGGAACAATAAAGCAAAGAACAGATCATTACCAGAACATTTACAAAACATATTTAAATTGGAGCAAAGGAACAGACTGAAGCTTGATGTTAAACATTCATTTGCAAGGCTAAGCTTAAAACAAATGTGTATTTCTGTTGCAGGTGTAGAACTATGGCATTCACAAAGTGAGGAATTGAAAAGTTGTACAAGTATGTCTCAGTTCAAGAAAATGTTTTTTAAAAAAAGACAAGATAAGCATCTACAAAAAAGAGAAAAAGAAAAAGAGGAGGAAAAAAAGAAAAGATAGATAGACGAGTGGTGTCCACAATTTGTTTGTTTTCTTGTCACTACTATGTTTCATCACTCTTAATATTTTGAAATACAATATCGGTGTTGATAGTAAGCCAATGTAATTATAACAGAGAGGGGCAGGTACTATACATTTTCTTCATAATCCTTTTTATTTATGGTGACAATGTATACATACTTTTTTGTGCATTTTTCCATGATACAGTTTTGATTTAATTTCTTCCAGACACCCTCTGTTCGTTATGCCGTCATCAACACAGCACTCCCGTTGATGGCAGTATAGTTGGATCCCCAGGAGGATCCAAAGAGGGATTTCCGTCTGTCACGTGATGCCATCAACATGTTGATGGGATTGCTTGACATCAACAAAAGTCATGGCTGGGAACCTGACTTTGAGGTCCTTTTATTTCTTTACTGGCTGGCTCATGGGGCTTCCTACAGTGTGGTTTCCCGTGCATTTGGATCCCCGAAGACAAGTGTCTTTCGTGCTGTGCATAAGGTGGCAGGCCAGATAGTGGAGAAGAGGAGCCACTGCATCACCCTCCCCAAACCAAACGAGCTGGAGGCAACAGGAGAGGGGTTTGCTGCCCTTGCACAGCATGAGGCATTCAAAGCATGTGTGGGTGCCATTGATGGCTGCCACATAAGAATAAAGGCACCTGCAGGTCCTGCCTCCACTGACTACACAAATCGCAAGCTCTTTCATTCCATCCAGCTCCAAGCTGTGTGTGACAGTAGAGGCAGGTTCTTGGACACATTTACAGGTTACCCTGGGTCTGTCCATGACACACGTGTGCTAAAGAACAGTCCTATTTACACGGGTCAGCTCTACCCCCCAGCAGGCTATTTCATCGTAGGTGATGGTGGATACCCCTGCATTGAGCAGCCAGTTTGCCTAATGACACCATACAGAGAGCCACTGCAGTCCAGGCTGTCACTCCAGGGCCCATTCAGTTACTGAGAGGTCCTTTGGCATGATGAAGACTCGATGGCGCAGCATCTTCTTTAAGGCCCTGGAAGTTGACACAACGTTTGTGCCATCTGTCATCACCTGTTGTGCTGTACTGCATTACATATGCCTGGGTGTGGGGGATATTGAGGAGCCAGTCCAGGAAGCTTGGGCGGACAACATCCCTCTTGCTCCTCTTGCTGTTGAGGTCGGTGGAGCAGCACTTAGAGAAAGGCTGGCAGGCCGCATCTCTACACCTCTCCACAGCTACTGGACCATGATTACCTTTAGGCAAATGAGACACCATACAATCATGATATTGAGATTTATTTATTTCACATTTTCCACAAGTGTGGTGTATTTTATTTCTTTTATTAGTTTTGAGTAAAAAAAGAAAAAAAGATTGCAACTAAATGAATTTTGTGTTAATGTCAAAATAAAAGAAAACAAATGAGGATGTTGTGATTTCATTACTGAACTTAAACTCACAAGGCATAAATCAGGGCCTAAATAATAAGTTACAAAATTACATTTTATCTACCATTTTCTCAAATATGTTGAGGAGCCTGTCTGTCTGGGCCTCCAGACGCTGAAACCTTTCCTCATCCCTCTCTCCTTCCTTCTGGATTATATCGATGAGGCGCTCCCTCCGAGGTCCTTTTGGAAGTGGAGCTGAATGTGGTTGTTGTGGTGGTGGTAGATGTGATGATGATGCTGACGATGATGATGATGATGATGATGATGATGATGATGATGATGCAGATGATGATGACAATGATGACGATGATGGTGATGGTGGTGTGGGTGTCTGTGGAGGTCCTGGCAGACTGCTGGCAGTGGCAGCGCTGCTTGATGTTGGTGTTTCCCCTGTGCATGAGGCAATAAGGGCAGGTGGTGTCACCGATGGCCGTGACCCAATTGCCTCATGCATCAGGGGAAACCACTGCCAGCTGTCTGCCTTTTCCTCCCCCTGATCCGTCCCTGCTCCAGTTGGGGGCGCTTTCAGGTCCTATAGGGGAGAAAACAGAAGTAACCCTTGTTTCACCAATTGTATAGCTACTGTATACTAATTACCTTGTTTGTTTTTTCAGGTTCTCCCACTTTTTGGCCGCCTGTACCGCTGTCAGCCTCCCCTGCAGACCCATCTTCTGTACAATTGTCCTATTTTCACAATAAAACAATTATGTTATGCTCACCAAACTTATTTTGTCACTGGGTATTAGTCACATGTCAAAAAATACATAATGGAGAGGGAAAAAACATACAAGTCGCACTGGTTTATAAGTCGCATTTAGATTTCAAACATTTAATTAGCCTAATAGTCAGGTCTCATAATGGCCGGGGTTTGTTTAGGCCTACACGAAAGGCCGACACCAAATAGCCTACTTACTGGCCGGGTCAAAAAAGAAAAAAAAAAACTCACTCGTCTGGAACAAACTGAGAGAATATGATCAGAAACTCTTTGTGGACTGTCTGTGGACCTGGGTCTCTGCTCCGTGTCCGGATCCCGGTCGGGACCGGAGCAGAAGACGGGCCGACAGCGCAGCAAGAACAGCATGTGATGAAGAGGAGGATAAGCTAGGAGGGATTTAGAAATGAGCCTTCCTTCCCTCTGGGGGTCGGCTATATTTTTGATATGATTGCTCTTGAATATAGGTCGCATGGTCAGTCAAACTAGGAAAAAAGCGCGATTTATAGTCTGGAAAATACGGTACATTAAAACCTTTACAGTCAGCACATAACAAAAATACATTCATATACTGTATAATGCCACAGTAGGCTAGGCTATAACAAACTCACTCCCAGGCCAGCTTCGAGGCATTCCTTTTTCCCGTGAATAGAACTTCATTAGACATTCTGAGCCTAATGAGAAGCTCCGTCTCCTCATCAGACCCTGTAACAATTAGGAAACAATCCCTTAATCACACAGAATGCGCAGCAAACGATTTGAGGAAAATAAAATGCTATTTAGATAGTGTTCTTTTTCTTTTGTCTGTGACAAATAGCTCATACTTACACCATCACTCTGCAACAGACAGTCTAATTGCACAATTACCGGCCCATGCTGGATCCTTAAATGATTTTCTTCTTCTGGTAAATGGACAGCCGCCAACGGTGTTTGAGGTTCCTTATCGCCACCGCATGGACACATTTTTCATGCACCACTGCAATGCATTGTGGGTGATATACAGCTCTGGGGCCTCATTTATCATTGTGGATACACCTTTTTTTACACCCTTTTTCCCTCGTTTTGTGCGTACACCCTTTTCTCCGCAAAATTTGGGATCTATCAAGCCAAAACCTGACGGGAAAAAGGGCGGAAATTTACACCCATCTCGACCCTGGCGTACCGAGATTTACACCTTTTTTGAGGAACAGGAGGAATTGGCGACGCAGCTGCTGAGTCAGAGAACTGCAGTGAGAGGCAGAGAAAGCGGAGTAGTGTTTACTCTCGACTAGTAATAGTTGTGGAGCGTTGATGCTGGCAATCCAACCCGCTCTGTAACCCGCTCTATAATAACACTAGTTAATTGATAAACAAAGCGGATTGAGATTTTTTGCTTTTTGCTTATAGCCTACACACTCTGAGGGTCCAATCCGACCCCCGCACGGACACGAGTCGAACCATAACACAGGGGAGGGTGTTGGAACGCGCGTAATAAAAAGAAAGAAAAAAGGGCGAGAATAATCAAATGTGGACAGAGAGCTCCACCAGTCTCTTTATTGTTAATGGACAGGAGTAAAAACAAATAGAAAGAGAAAAAATGACAAGTTTCCTGTCAGTAACGTGTGGCCTACAGTTTATTGATGATCATGAGCAGCTGTGATCCTCCGCCTCCCTCACACACCTTGTGCGTGTTGAAAGCCTACGGTAAATGATCAGACCAACAACAACAACTGAAGAACTCAGCTGTAGGAAATGACATAAAGCCAATCCAGCAGAGCTTAACTGTGTCTAGTGGAAAGGCTTCAAAGCAATGGGAACTATCCTGGAAATCCTGCTTTACATTGTTTTAACATCAAGGTAAAAAAGGAAGAAAAAATGATTTTCTGTGGCAGATTACATAAGATTATTCCTCTTTCTGCTCCTTTTGTTGAGATTTGGGAGGTTTTTGTTTTTATTGTAGCTTATTCATCATTTTTCTGACTGATTTATTGCCCGATGTGGCCGTGTATCTTTCCCCCGTCCTCCGCTCGTTGTCTTCGCCGTCACCGCTGTCACTTTGTTGTCACTTTGTAGCCGCTCCACAGAGCGCACATGGCTCATTAATTATGCACGTGAAGACCTTAAATGGATGTATATAGGCGTGTATATAGGCGTGTATAGGCGGAGTATGAGGTGTGGTCATGTGCGCAAAATTCTCGGGTCCGTTGGGATTTATCAAAGGGAAATTGCGGAGAGTTGGGTGGACGCACAGTTTGATAGATCTGAAAAACGTGTGTATATTTTGGGTGTACACCATTTTCGTCTTTTCGCTGTACGCAAAAGTTTAGTAGCAGTTTTACACCCTCTTTGATAAATGAGGCCCCTGGAGTGACCATCGTTGTTGACTCGAACACTCAGCCCTCAAGGGTCGATCTAACCAAGTTCACTTCAGCTGTTTGGAGAATTGGAACAGCCCTTATGATGGCGGCGGGGATTCCCCCGAGGGCAAGTGCTGAGGGCAAGTGAACGAGGGCGTCTTTTACGGTTTTTGGAACGCAGCCAGGGTCTTTGGCATCTTCCCTCCTCCTGCAATGACAAACATTTTTTCCAGGACAATGGAAGAAATCCAGCAAAACATCGGCACATGGCACATGATGTGGAGACTTCTGGTTGACTTGATGTGAGCGACTACACTTTTGGCCAAATTTTCATCATCAATCTTCTTGTAGAAGTACTGCGTCTTCTGTCGGTCACTGAAGCCTCGTATCTCAGTCACCCGGTCAACATACTGTGGAGGGATGCGGCCGGCTGCAGCCGGTCGGGTAGTGATCCACACACTGGCTTTTGGTAGCAGATTACCTGCAATGAGGTTTGTTATCAGGACATCTACTGAGGCCACCTGTGTAGCATCACTACATCTCTTGTTTCCATTAAAATCCAGATCCAATCTGCATTCATCAAGACCATCCAGTACAAACAGGACTTCATACATCTTCAGGTCTTTGAGTCCAGATTCTCTCAGGCCTGGAGTGAGGACATACAGCAGCTCCATCAGGCTTGTCTCCTTATCTCTGAGTAAATTCAGCTCCCTAAATGGAAGTGAAAACAGGAGCTGGATGTCCTGATTGGCCTTGTCCTCGGACCAGTCCAGCATGAACTTCTGCACCAGGACAGTTTTACCGATTCCTGCGATCCCCTGGGTTAGAACAGTCCTCACTGGTTTGCCATGTTTGCTAAAGGGCTTGAAGATTTCATCACAGTTTATTGGTGTTTCTACTGACCTCGGTCGGTTGACAGCCTTCTCAGTTTGTCTCACTTCATGTTCAGTATTGACTTCTCTGATGCCTCCATCAAGTAGGTAGAGTTCTGTGTATATTTTATTGAAGGGTATGACATTTCCTTGGTGTGTAATCCCTTCAGTCATTTGCTCATACTTCCTTTTCATATAGGATTTATGTTTTCGCTGATACATGTTGAGTTCTCCATAAAACCCTAGGGGAAGAAAGATTTATCATTAGCCAACTTATCTATCTATCTATCTATCTATCTATCTATCTATCTATCTATCTATCTATCTATCTATCTATCTATCTATCTATCTATCTATCTATCTATCTATCTATCTATCTATCTATCTATCTATCTATCTATCTATCTATCTATCTATCTATGCTGATGTGTGCTTTAAGTATTGCAACTTCCTGTTTCATTGCAATCGCCATACCACAATAGGCAGGCTGTTTGAAATAGCTGACTTCCTGTTAGGTTTAACTGTGCAATATATTGATGTTTGACGTGTCTACCAAATTTCATACATGTAGTAGAAACATTTTTGAGTCTGAACTCATATACACACAAACCCTTCCTGAGAGAATATTTCAACGTCAATATTTCTAATCTCTTACTTTGCTGGAGGAGGGTAACGTACACATCTTGTTTCATGGTCTTCAAAACATGCAGGACGATCTGTAGAAATCCTTCTTTGGCTCCAGTTTCTGACTCAATCAGTTCTTCATCGACCTCCTCCTCCTTTTCTTTACCTTCCTCACTCGCTCCACTGGGACTGAGGATGTCCAAAACTTTCATCACGTTTGAGTTAACAAACTCGAAAACTTTGTCCTTAAAATCCTGAAATGAAGACATTTCAGTTAAATAATATTTTCCACGTATAGAGCTGCGGTTTCACTGCTGGAACTAGTTGCTGGAACTATGTGTGTTTCGACCGCAGGAACCAGGAACTAAATTGCAGTTCGGGGTAGAAAAGTTCCTCCCCAAACAGCCCTGGTCAGGGGTAGGTACATTTGAAAGGCAAAACACAGTGTTCCTTGAGATGCAAGGACTAGCCTGGCCAACTGCCCATCCGACCGATCCGCGGCCCTTCCTGATGCAGCCCCCCCCCCGAGGTGAACCCTGGGTGGCTGGTTTATACCCCAGCCCAGTCTCTCCACACTTGAGCACCCATTCTATGCTGTCTTTTTTTTTTTTTGAAAGCGAATGGATGAACCAATAATATAACTCGCAACTACAAATGTTTTTTCTTGCATGTTCAATTTTGTCCTAAGAGGCTATATTTGGCAATTTGCATAATCTCCCCAAGACTTTGAGCCTCGGTGGAAACGCAGACAACAGCGGGCTGTAGGAACCTTTTAGTTCTGGGCACTAAAGGTTCCTGGAACTTTCGTTTCCCCCAAAACGCAACTAAAGATTCACCCACCTTTTGGTTCAGGGTCCGACTTGAAGCAGTCTGGTCACTGGAAGCTCCTGAGTGTGTCCATCTGTAAATACATGTGCAGACTGAAAACACAGGAAGATCTCACACTGACAGTGAGTTAATATTATTATTCCTAAATATTTTTTATTTATCCCTGGAGGACATGTTCTTCTCACCGTTCATCAGAAGGAACCTCTGCTCCACTGAAGAGTAGAGGTGGCTCCATGGATTGGTTGCTCTTCATTGAGACTCCACTGGGACATGAAGACGCTGATGCTGCTGGTTGGACTCTGTAACAAAGACTAAACATGTCTCCTCCCTTAAAGCAGATATCAGCGGAATGTTTTTGTTAATATAAGTCCTAAATAGTCCTATTTTCCGTCAGCAATCACTTACATGAAGTGTTTCAGCCGTAACACGAGTCTCTCCGCCACTCTGCTCTGCTGTAACCCGAGGAGAAATTTTTTCTTGTAGGATACAAGTGTTATCCAATGAGGAGAGAGAACGGCATGAAGGGCTGTGTGTGCAACCAAGGGATGCGCGTGAATGTGGTCACGTAGCACGAGGACCAATAGATGCCTGACGAGGGCGGGGGCTGCTAACTCATGGTGCGTTCAAGGAAACTCGTAACTTGTGTTTTTCCTTCCTGTGAAGTCATACCAGTTTGATCTGGTACGAGTTCACGGGTCGGAAGTTACGAGTGGTCGTTATAGTGACTTTCACAGGCAACAGGACGGTAAAAACACGAGTTACGGGTTACCTGGAACGCTACAAAGTTGTAGTTGTGACTTGAAGCTGTAACTTACGGTTTCAAAAGCCTGCCTTGAACGCAGCATTAGCGAAAACGGCCGAACCGCTGATATCTGCTTTAATATTAACTACTGACAGAAATATTTTATCCAGTGTTGGAGGACACGTTGTCCTTCTCACCGTTCATCAGGAGGAACCTCTTCTCTACTGAAGAGTAGAGGTGGCTCCATGGATTGGTTGCTCTTCATTGAGACTCCACTGGGACATGAAGACGCTGATGCTGCTGGTTGGACTCTGTAACCAAGGACAAGACTAAACATGTCTATTTCCTCAATATTCACTGGCATTGGCTTATATCAGAAGACATTTCAGATCCAGAGGGACGCTTTGATGCCTAAATGAACCATTGTTGTGAGACAGCGTCTTTTCTTAAACCTATAGTCTACACTGATAGTTGATGATTGCTGAGCTCTTTTATATATTATAGCTCTTGAAGCAGTCTGGTCACTGGAAGCTCCTGAGTGTGTACATCTGTAAAAACATGTGCAGACTGAAAACACAGGAAGATCTCACACTGACACCGATGTTTTACAGAAATATTTTATCCAGTGTTGGAGGACACGTTGTCCTTCTCACCGTTCACCAGGAGGAACCTCTGCTCCACTGAAGAGTAGAGGTGGCTTAATGGATTGGTTGCTCTTCATTGAGACTCCACTGGGACATGAAGACGCTGCTGCTGCTGGCTGGACTCTGTAACCAAGGACAAGACTAAACATGCCTCTTATTTCCTTAATATTCACTGGCATTGGCGTCTATCAGAAGACATTTCAGATCCAGAGGGACGCTTTGATGCCTAAATAATAACAGCTAATAATAACTTGATTTCTACAGTACTCATCAAAATTAAAATTACAAAGTGCTTCACATTTAAAACAAAATTATTAAAATTAAAAAATTAAAATATTTCTAACAGGTCTACTCACACATCTCTTAGGTCACTGCTGACCAGATCAGACGTTCTTCCTCCATCGGCTCTCTTGTGTTTTTTACCTTTAATGAAAAAAAAAACTCAACTCATTTTTTTGCTGGGGTTTTATCTGTGAAGGATCAAATGAACACAGCTCTGAAACTAGTTTAACAGTGGACATTTTGGAAATACATACAAATATAACACATTGGTGTATGCCCATGAGCAAAATATTTTTCATATGACAATTATACAATAATATCTTGTTATGACTCTAGAATTAGGTTATTTTTAATGATTAGTGGTGTTAAACTGAGTCTGTAGCTTCCACTGTCAAAACCAAAAATCATGTTGTTTTCGTACCTGATCTCTCGTCTCCATCACTTCCTGTCTTCCTTTTTCTCTGAGCATCTCCATCTGGTTTCCCGTCTCCTCCCTCTTCAAGGTCGACCTGTGACTGATGCAGTTTCTCGATTTCACCTGTAGAGAAGAAAGAAAACACAGGTCCAGTTTGGCCAATAAAAAGTTCAATATGGAGATGCTACAGAATATCTTTAACCTACTTTCAAATCATGTTGAAAAAACAAAACTATGTTGTCCCACTATACAAAAACATAATACAAGCATGAGGAGAGCAATGAGAATCTGTCTGCTATTTATCACAGAAGGCAAATATACAGTAAGTAGAAATCTGTGAAAGAGAAAAGCAGAGCAAAAAGAGCGGAGAAATGTGAAAATATTGAAAAGGGAGGTTTTGTTTTATGAATGTACATTTGCTCATGTTTGTTGGGAAGATTAGCATTACTTTATCTATTGTGCAATTAGGCTATGTCGACATTTAATTATTTATATCTGCATTAATTTATTTTAATGTACTTTTCTAAAATCTTTAATCTGATTTCAGTAGCCTAGAAAGGTGGAAGGGAAGACAAAAGTCTAGACTAGTTCAGCCAGTTCAGTGAGATAAGAGCCTACAAGAGACCTCGTGTTTTCAGTTCATTAGTGAAGTGACAGTCCCCACTACCAAAATAAACTGGGCATTTAGCCTAAAACCTTGAGTAATAACTGATAGGATGATAGAGACGGGGTTTTGTTTGTTTGTTAAAACAAATGATACGAACAAAAGTCAAATGTGTCTTTGGTTTCTATCATGTGGGCTAACCTTTTTTAGAATCAATTAAAAAATTAATTCAAACAGGCTACATGTTAGAAACTAAAGGAAGTCGGTTCAAATGGCAGCGATGAATCAACAGAATATTTAATTCCTTATAATGAGCTGAACGTCTTTGTTTCTTTGTTTTCCTGCCGTCTTATCTCCACATCTTGTCATTAACATTCACACCGTTTACCAGGTGGAGATGCTGTCGGTGTCTCTCCGCTGCATTTCAGTCTGATACCGACACAACAGAGAGTCCACAGACTCAGTCAGTTTCATTTTGGGGACATTTAAACCGCTGCAGACCTGTCATTAACATTAACATAACACTAACTTACTGTTTAGCAGCTGGAGACGTTGTCGGTCACTCACTCTTCACGGGAACGACAGAGTCCACACACTCGTAACGGTTTTGCGCAGTTAAACTTCCAGAACATCACAAACCCGAAGAAACGCGAAGACACCCGACACCCAGGGACCAATCACAGGACGGAGGCTCCGTTAGTTTAGTTTCGGTTTAGTTCTGTCGGTTGAGACTCAGCTGCAGCTCTGTCTGCTTCCTTTAGGCTGTTCAGGCCATATGTCTATGGTACAGGCTACACACTGTTTATGGGCCCTGAATGGGCCGTGTCTTTCTGTCACGTGATCGTTTCCTTGACTTCGAGAGACTCCCACCTAGAGCACTGAGTAAGAGAGTAACATTGGTCCAATGGAAGCGCCTCCTGATGGCGGAATATGGGTACTGCAAAAGAGCCCAAGAGCTGACACCTCTGCATTGTTGGTGAATGAGATCACCCACTTTAATAGCATCATTGAGGACCTTTTACCGATAAACATTAACACAGGATAGTAAAAAACAAACAAACAAAAAAAACAGTCTTCTACATGAATGCTTCAATCTATAGCCTATTTTATAATAGACAAATTATAAGAGTAATTTGATATGACCAAGACACCTAAAAACAAAAACACGGCCGTTTTCATCAATTTAGAAGCAAGTGGGCAACACACACTGTTGGAGTGAATGGTTTTCAGGATATGGGTATTAGAAAACCCATTCACTCCAATACAGTAAATGTGTGTTGCCCTCTTGTAAATTGATGAAAACGGCTGTGTTTGATGCTATTAACATGCTATAAAAATGCGGTAGAATGTTTCACAACATAATTCCATCTGTACAAACTGAATGTAAATGAAACGGAAATAATAACAACAGTTTTTTTTTATTTTTTATTCTTAACATTTTGAATATAAAATATAAAGTTTTCTGTATTTTAATGTAGTGTGTGATTTTCAGTCATTGATTGATCCAGTGTTGTTTTCGTCAACGATGACGATGACGAAATATTTTCGTTGACGACCCTTTTTTTCATGACGATAACGAGACGATGACGACATAAACACGGCGCTCTGATGACGAAAACATGACGAGACGTGTGTGAGTTTTCGTTGACGAGACGAGGACGGACGAAAACGTTAGTGGTCGGGCTGCAATCGCCTCTAAATTTCAAATTGGCGATTGTCAGCTTCACACAATTTAACAACGGCTCCGTCAACAACAGAACAGCGCTGCTGAGACGAGCCGCGGAGCGCCCGGTGCTTGTGATCCGAGTGGCAGAGTGCAGGTGCAGGTGAAGGCAGTGATCAGCTGCTCTGGTGACCGAGGTCGGCGCGCTGCAGCGGCTCCGCAGCGCTGACGAGTGGATGGTCAGACGTTCACAGTGCAGACACAGACACTTCTGCTTATTGTGCGTGTAATCTATCTGTCAATTAAAATCAACAAGTATCTGCAACGCTGCTGCATCCCATCCTTGTGGTCAGACCCACACCTGCATGCAGCGCACATTCTGCTCAACACACCTGGCGTCACTCGACGAGAAGATATACGTAGGTTAAGACCATAAATGATTTGCCATTGGGTGAAAATTATGTGTAAAACTATTCCTTAATTGAATTAAGACACTGAAACTGACGAAAACTAGACTAAAACCTCGTTGAATTTTCGTCGACTAAAACTAGACTAAAACTATCACATATAGAAATGACTAAAACTGACGAAAACTAATAAGAATTTTCGTCAGAAAGACTAAGACTAAGACTAAATCTAAAATGCCTGCCAAAAACAACACTGGATTGATCTGAACTGACACATCATCAACAATCGGTTTATAGTCTTCATGGTTGATGTCATGGAATCAGTTCAGTTTTGACTGTGACAGTCTAGATGTGAGACACAGTTGGATAAAATCAGATATTACATTTTATTTGACATACCCCATGTTTATTATTACAATCTACAATATTAAACATTCATATTTTAGTCCTTATTATGGAATACAAAAAGTACCTATCATTGGTTCATTGGTGATTAACTCTTGTGAGATGTGTATCTAAACAAAAACATCACTACAAAAAAAAAAAAAACTGAAGCATGGTGAGCCAAGAACCAAAACCTCTCTCTGATCAGATGGAGCCACGCCCCTTCTGTGTGAGTTGCACATTAAAGCAGATATCAGCGGCCCGGCCGTTTTGGCTAATGCTGCGTTCAAGGCAGGCTTTTGAAACCATAAGTTACAGCTTCAAGTCACAACTACGACTTTGTAGCGTTCCAACCTGTAACCTGTCCCTACGTCACATTCACGCGATGCATCCCTTGACTGCACACACAGCCCTTCATGCCGTTGTCTCTCCTCATTGGATAACACTTGTATCCCACAAGGAAAGTTTTCTCCTGGTTTACAGCAGAGCAGAGTGACGGAGAGACCAGACACTCTATGGAAGTGATGCTGACGGAAACATTTAGGACTTAGAGGAACTAAAACATTCCACTGATATCTGCTAACTGTATGTTAGTCTATAGTGTCTAGTGATGTTTGTATCAAAATAGGCTCACCTATATCATGAGAAAACAAAGACATTTCCTGTAAAATCAGATGTTCAGCAGCAGGGAGCACCCCTATAGATTCAGAATGGTATCTTTTTTTCATAATCACATTTCGCAACGATTCGACAGCGAGGTTGATATTTGAATCAGACCTCTCTGAATCAAATCGTCAAATAATTGACTATTCAGGGTCAACCCTAGTCTAAGGGCAAAGGATGTTGTAATGTGATAGCTATTATTGTCTATTGGTGTTGTCTGTCCCTTGTGCTCTCGCTGCTACTGTGTGTCACTGTATGTCTGGTGCTCTGTTGTTATTGTGCTTGTACTTGTACTGTGATGTTGCTGTCATGTGGCTGTTGTGTCCATCATGTGATCCTGTGTTATGTCTGCTGTCTGGCGAAACAGTCTTCAGTCTGCACTTGTGCCCACAATGAATTTCCCTTTGGGACAATAAAGTATATCTTATCTTATCTTAATGATGCTATAGCTCTTAGAGACAAACAAATAAAATGGCCTTGCCTTGTAGTGTGTAAGGGCGTTTAAGGTGAAAGTGACCTTGGGAACAAGCTGTTCAAATTCTAGTCAACCATCAAAAACATCAAAAAGTTGAACATATTTAATGACTCCATCAGTGTCTTTACCATCTGTGTCAGTATTTGATCTCTTTTAGTGTCTTTACTCTCTTTTCTATTAGTATGTACAGTGTCTTTACTGTCTGTGTCAGTGTTGTGGTGGATGGTTGTTTGATTCCTGGCTCCTCCAGTCAAGGGGAGTCATCAACTCTGGTGACAGGAAGATCCTCTGAGCTACTTCAGCTGACACAGTCTGATAGAGGACCCATGGTCCCAGACTCTAAACACTGGGTACAGAGGTTCAGTGAATATGGTGAAGAAGGTGTGGAGATGTGTCAGTGACCTTCCAGGAGAGACTCTGTAGAAGGACAGGATGCCAGCCTCCCAGTCCAGATACACCGCCACCCTGTGGCTACCCCCAGATCGAACTGCAATGGCATAGGTCTTTTCTCTGTGATATGCGGTGTACCCCTGATCAGTACAGCGCAGAGCCCAAGACTTTCTGTTGTATCCCATCAAACAGTCAGTGGTCTCACCCTTGCGACCGATGCTCTTGTAGGCCACTCCAATTCTGGCCCAGTGCCCTTCCCACTCCACCTCCCAGTAGCAGCGGCTGCTCAGGCCCTGCTGGGTCAGGACTTGGAGCCAGTAGTCAAACCTGTCAGGATGATCAGGATATGACTGTTGCTCCATGCCCCAGGTAACCTTTCGGTTCCCGTCAGAGATAATGAGGAGTTTGTGGGCGGTGTTCACATCCAGTGTGAGATCACATGCATCTGAGGAAGCAGGAAGAGGTAAAAAAATCGATGTCACATCACTCTCAAAATGAAACACAGAAAGTTAGATAACTGTAACAACAACTGTCGTCTTTTGTTTTCTCTGTGTAAACGGTCAATGTCCACAGTGGCATCGACAGATTCACATTTTTTGGCTGCTTCGATTGTTACCAACTGGAGCTTTAATAGCAAGTGTGAACTGGGCCACAGTTTCTCCTGTTGCAGTGCCTTGCGTGTATGTGTGAAATACAGTATGTCACTATAGAATATTTAAACTTACATTTAGCTAGTTCAGGTTTTAGCCAGCATTCTGCATTGTGGTCGATTCTGTGGAGAAAATGGGAAACATGTCAAGTTGATCTGGATCACAAGGTACAGAAAGTAGGGCTGTCAGTTTAACGTGTTAATCAAATTAATTAATTACACTGCAAATTAACGCGTCATAAAAAAATAACGCAATTAATTCTGAGATTCTGAGTGGCAATTCAATGTGTGAGCATTTTTAATTTGGCCCATTGAATGACCCGTAGGCTACTTGGCAGTGTCACGTCACAGTAGCACTACCTCCAAGGAACTTGACCGTACGTGTTCGTCACTCCCCACCTGCGCTAGTCAAAGCAGGGTGACAACAGACATGGACGAGACTCACAGCCTGGACGCACTGCCCGTGGAAGTGGAGCCGGAGCAGTGCGTGTCCTCGCCCCCTTGGCTGGTCGCACAGGGAGCAGCTTCTACTGCTCTCTCTGCGCCGGTCAAACGCGACTCCACTCTAGACCCGTCTGTACTTGGTTTTCCACACACAAAGATCTGTCTCTAGCTCTGTATGATGGATGTGTGTGTGTGTGTGTGTCTCGTGTGCAGACACAACTGACAAATATTTATAGACGGACAAGCAACAAGCAACGGACAAATCTCTCTCCTTTTCTGTGCCCGACTTCCTGTCTGGTACAATCTATTCTATCCAGCTTGACAACGGCGCTCGCGGCTTGCGTGAAAAATAGAACAGATGCTGAACTGCACCGCTGCAGTGTACGAGCCTTCGCGGGCGCGCCGCCCTGCAACTCGGGATGTGTGGCCAGTCAGATACATATAGGGAGCCTATAGTATAGGTTAACATGGGTCCCGATCAGAAACTGCCTCCGCTCCAGGCCTGGCCTTGGTTTGCTGGGATGTGCTTGACCATTTTCTTTTAAATTTCATTCATGAAACGCACTTCACCAATAAAAACGTGGATTTCAAATCTTCTCTTAGTGTATTCAATTGATTAGTCATGCAATACAATTGTAGTGTCCTAGAATTTGAATTCTTTATTTGGGTACCTTTAGCAGATATGAGAGTAAAATGCGATTAAATTGATTAATTACAAATCCTGTAATTAATTCGATTTTTTTTAAATCACCTGACAGCCCTAACAGAAAGCATGAAGACCAATCTGAGTCTCAGTGTTTTGCAAAAAGACAAAATGTTTGTTTTTTTGTATATTTTTGGGCTTTTTACTTCTTTATTATGATAGGATAGTGAGAGAGACAGGAAATCAGAGGCTGTGCTTGACGAGGTGAGACACCAGAGTTCCCACAAAACAAATTTCTAATGATATTAACTTGTGATGTAGCAACACACTGACAGTGTTTACCTCAGTTTTGCTAGTTCACATTGTCCCTCCTCCAGAGCTTCAGAGATAAGCTTCACACCAGACTCTCCCAGGTGATTGTAGCTCAGGTCAATCTCTTTCAGGTAGGAGGGGTTGGACTTTACTGCTGAGGCCAAGAAACCACAACCTCTCTCCGTAACGCAGCAGAACCACAACCTGGTGAGAAGCAGAACTCAAATGAGACAAAACGTTATGAGGGAAATCTGAGTGTGTCAGGACAGAGTCATGGTGAGGGACGACCACTGGTCCAGGGTAACGTTACCTGAGTGTTTCCAGTTTACAGCACTCATTTCCCAGTCCGATGCTGAGTCGCTGCACTCCTTCGTCTCTGATGTCATTGTTGCTCAGGTCCAGCTCCTGAAGCTGTGATGAGGAACAGCTGAGGACTGAAGCCAGCTGTTCACAGCATCTCTGGGTGAGATCACATCTGTTAAGCCTAAATGAACAAACAGAGAAATCATTAGGACAAATTCTACAGGGACCATGAGTTGATATTATACCCCCTTTTTAACATGACATCAGTGGGGGTACACAGGCTTTTTGAACGAGTGAGCTCATGTAATTAACGTCAATGGCGATTCAACTTTTTTCTGTGGTCAGGTGTTAGGAGTTTAGCAGTCCAGTGGAAAAAGAGCTTCAGTTTGGTATAGACAAGAGGTCTTCACAGGTCCAATTTGACGGACCCGAACCCAAATGGACCCGGGAAAATTGGACCCAGACCCAGACATTCACATTTTCCTTGCCTTGCCTTGCCTTCTTCTGCTAACGCTAATCCACCAATGTTATGATTTTGGATTTTCCATTGTGCTTTTGCAGAGCGTAACGTTACCGCTGTAACAACACGCTACAGCAACTTGTTTAACCATTTTGAACCATTAACCATAACGTTACATTAATAAACAAACTTTTTATCTGCCCCGACCTAGGGTCTAACTTTTGCTTGAACTGTCACCTTCGACATCATCATCAGAGTTGTGTAGTTGTTTTGATCACGTGACATAAGTCACACAGGCAGCTTGCAGCCTTGCATTGCACAAAAAGGTTAGGGCGGGGGTAATTGACAGCTGTGACCGCCAATCGTCGGGTCCTCTCAGGTCCTGTAGGACCCGGCCTTTCACAATAAGAGCCCCAAGACCTGAGACAAACTCCACTGGTTCCGACCCGGCCCCGGAGTCACTTCTTGTGAGTGGAGCCGAAACCCGAACCGGGTCGGGTTGGAACCGGGAGTTTTCAGGTTGTCGGTTTTTTCCGAAGACCTCTAGTATAGACCACCCAGGAGTCATCAACTTATTTACTTCAGAAGAAAAAGGTTAGCAAAAGCACAATGATCTTTTGATGCTTAACTACGAGTAAGAAAGTATCAGCAACTGGAAGAGATCCAGAAAAAACATTTTGCTCACCTGAGTGTCTTCAGTCTGCAGTGTGGACTCTGGAGTCCGGGGCAGAGGAGCTCAACTCCAGAGTCTTGTAAACTATTGTCACTTAAGTCTAAATCACACAGCTCTGATGCTGAGCTGAGAGAGGAGGACAGCGCCTGGCAGCAGGTTGCACTGAGTCCACAGTCATTCAACCTGATGGACAAACACAAAAGAGTTTAAGTTGATATAAGATGGAGTCATCTGCAAAACAGAGTTTGAAAGGTGTTGAAAGGTTTTTTGTAGGATTTGCAAAGACACTTACTTTGCTGATTTGGATGCTTCGAGGACTGGGAGGAGCCTCTGAAGACCTTCTTCATTCCTGGAGTACTTCTTCAGTTCAAACAGCTCTAGATTCTCCTGAGAGGTCAGCAACACAAAGACCAGAGCTGCCCACTGAGTTGAAGAGAATTCATCTGTACCAGAGTCTCGGCCTGAGTCCAAGTACTTCTGGATCTCCTTCACCAGAGAGTCATCGTTCAACTCACTCAGACAGTGGAAGAGATTTATACACCTGTCAGGGTGAGGACTCTGCTGGATTCTGTCTTTGATGTACTTGATGGTTTCCTCACGACTCTGAGAGTCACAGGTTTGGACCTGTATCTTCAGGCCTCTGAGCAGATCCTGACTGGAGTCCAGAGAGAGTCCGAGGAGGAAACGTAGGAAGAGATCCAGGTGGCCATTGTTGCTTTCTAAAGCACTGTCCACTGCTGCTTTGTGTACGTCGGACACAGACTTTGCTTTGGGTGATTCTCCAGGTTCCTTGATCATCAGGTTGACACCACTGACCTTGTACGTCACATGGACAAACAGGGCTGCAAGAAACTCTTGGACAGACAGATGGACAAAGCAGAAGACTTGATGCTGCAACCAGGACTCCTCCTTGAAGACCTGAGTGCAGACCCCTGAGTAGATAGATGCCTCTTTGACATCAATCCCACACTCTCTAAGATCCTCCTCATAGAAGATCAGGTTGCCTTTCTGCAACTGCTCAAAGGCCAACTTCCCAAGGGACATAATCATCTTGTAAGTGTGTTGAGGGTCCAGTTCTTGCTCCTTGCCGTACTTGTCTTGCATCTGTGTGGTCTGGTGTGCCAGGAAGTGGATATACATCTGAGTCAGTGTCTTTGGCATCTTCCCTCGTCCTGCACTGGCAAACATTTTTTCCAGGACAATTGAGGAAATCCAGCAAAACACCGGCACATGGCACATGATGTGGAGACTTCTTGTTGACTTGATGTGAGTGACTACTCTTTTGGCCAAGTTTTCATCATCAATTTTCTTGTGGAAGTACTGCGCCTTCTGTTGGTCACTGAAGCCTCGTATCTCAGTCACCCGGTCAACATACTGTGGAGGGATGCAGCCGGCTGCAGCCGGTCGGGTAGTGATCCACACACTGGCTTTTGGTAGCAGATTACCTGCAATGAGGTTTGTTAGCAGAACATCTACTGAGGCCACCTGTGTAGCATCACAACATCTCTGATTTCCATTAAAATCCAGGGGCACTCTGCATTCATCAAGACCGTCCAGTACAAACAGGACTTCATACATCTTCAGGTCCTTGAGTCCAGATTCTCTCAGGCCTGGAGTGAGGACATACAGCAGCTCCATCAGGCTTGTCTCCTTATCTCTGAGTAAATTCAGCTCCCTAAAAGGAAGTGAAAACAGGAGCTGGATGTCCTGATTGGCCTTGTCCTCGGACCAGTCCAGCATGAACTTCTGTGCCAGGACAGTTTTACCGATTCCTGCAATCCCCTGGGTGAGAACTGTTCTGACTGGTTTGCCATGTTTGAGTAAGGGCTTGAAGATGTCATCACACTTGATTGGTGTTTCTACTGACCTCGGTCGGTTGACAGCCTTCTCAGTTTGTCTCACCTCATGTTCACTATTGATTTTTCTGATGCCTCCATCAAGTAGGTAGAGTTCTGTGTATATTTTATTGAAGGGTATGACATTTCCCTCATATCTAATCCCTTCAGACATGTACTCATATGTCTTTCTCATGGAGGATTTATGTTTCTGCTGATACATGTTGAGTTCTCCACAAAACCCTAAGGGAAGAAAGATTTGTCATTAGCCAACTTCAAAAAACTACCTGTTATTTAAATGGTTAATGGATATGAAAATGGAATGGACATCTGTCTGTCTGTCCGTCCGTCCGTTAATTTGGACGATGTGTGCTTGAATTATGGTAACTTCCCAATTGTGATTTCACCATGCAATTCAGCATTGCAAAGGTCTTAAGATCAGGTTGACCAAATACAATGTACAAGTTCTGCGCCCATAAATTGCTAAACGGACCCAAAACTGCAGAGGATGGCTGGCTTTCTGTTTTGTTTATTGCTGCAATATTTTCCGCAAGTCTCCTGAAATTTGGTGGACATATATGACTCTGAACTCACTCATACACTTCCTGTTAATTTTTCAATATCAATATCTCTAATCTCTTACTTTGCTGGAGGAGGGAGACATACGTATCTTGTTTCATGGTCTTCAAAACAAGTAGGACGATCTGTAGAAATCCTTCTTTGGCTCCAGTTTGTAACTCAATCAGTTCCCCATCGACCTCCTCCTCCTTTTCTTTACCTTCCTCACTCTCTCCACTGGAACTGAGGACGTTCCAAATTCTCATCATGTTTGATTTCATGAATTCTGAAACTTTGTCCTCAAAATCCTGAAATAAAGAAAATTCAGTTTAATAATATTTTCCATGACTAATGGAGAATTCAGTGAAGAAAACAATGCTGTGTCTTTTAACCCTTTCTCACTGGTCAAAAAACCCGTTTAAACCCACCAACAATCGGCTTTTGGTGGCAGTGGGAAAGGCGCACCGAGCTGCATTGACCCACATCCAATGACTTGGCAAACGACGCGGGTTAAAATTGGCTTCAATCGGCTCGGCTCCGATTGGCTTGCAGTGGGAACGCCAGACCCGGGTCAACCCGCTAATTTACGTGATGACGGTGAGCGTTACGTGATGCCACGTCATTGCGCCAGTCACGTCTCTATCACGTACCAAAACAAATCTCTGCTCACATTCAAGACTGGGATCAAAAGATCAAAGACCACTGACCAAAACGATTGAAAAAAAGAAGCGACAGTCTATTTAACCGACGTGTTGTGCCGCGGATGTCTGTCATACGGCCGCGGCAGACTCGCTGTCCTTAGTGTTCAGTGCTCACGTCAGCCAGAGGCCTTGTCTGCCTCGGCGGACGGACCTCTCGGGCGACTGTGGCATGGGGGGTGGGGCTCATTTTGGTCAATGGGAAAGGGGCCAAATGCGGATTGTTAGCGGGTCGACGCAAGTTTTTAAATGGGGGTCAACCTGCTAACAATCCGCATTTGGCCCCTAGTTTTAGTGGGAAAGCGGCTTTAGTCTTTGTCAGGTGTGCTGCAGCAGCTATCTGTTGAGCGCACATAGCAGGAGGCCGACCCCCCCACAGAGCTCCTTTCTTTAAATACACCCACCTTTTGGTTCAGGGTCTGACTTGAAGCAGTCTGGTCACTGGAAGCTCCTGAGTGTGTCCATCTGTAAATACATGTGCAGACTGAAAACACAGGAAGATCTCACACTGACACTGATGTTTTACAGAAATATTTTATTCAGTGTTGGAGGACATGTTGTCCTTCTCACCGTCCACCAGGATGAACCTCTGCTCCACTGAACTTCACAGGAAGACCCTTGGAGTGGTCGCTCTTCAGGGAGACTCCACTGGGACATGAAGACGCTGCTCCTGTTGGTTGGACTCTAGAACCAAGGACAAGACTAAACATGTCTCCTCCCTTAATATTCACGAGCATTGGCTCACAGTATATTAGAAGACATTTCAGACTTTAGACTTTAACAGTTTAAATGACCCTTTGTTGTTAGAAAGCGTCTTTTCTTAAAGCTATAGTACGTAACTTCTGTGGACATGGCATGGACTTTCTCATTGCTGTCTCCTACTCCTCACCTGCTGCTCATCATCTTATCACCTCATCTCCATTCCCATCTCCTGCTGCTGTTAAGCCCGGTCTTCACTCCCACTCATTGCTAGTTTGTTATCTAACGACCAGCGATATAGTAGTGCCATCGCTCATGTTTTTTCTCAGTAACTGGTGAGCTCACTCTGTTCCTCTGTCCCAGGATCACCTGCACCCAGAGCCATCCCAGCTGCCCCCAGCCCTGTCTCCGTCCAGAACCATCCCCAATCCAGTCTCCTTTTTTACAGAAATGTGTGTGGAGGACATGTTGTCCTTCTCACCGTTCATCATGGGGAACCTCCGCTCCACTGAACTTCACAGGAAGACCCTTGGAATGGTGGCTCCTCATTGAGACTCCACTGGGACATGAAGACACTGCTGCTGGTTGGACTCTGTAACCAAGGACAAGACTAAACATGTCTCCTCCCATAATATTCAGTATTTTGGCAAATTGTCCCATCACCATAACCCCTATAGTCAGAGCAGTAGGTTCGTTACCTTTAATTGTCGGTGCAAGCTATTTTTAGAACGGCGGAGCAGAGCCGTGAGCTGCTCAGAGCTACACTACAGAGGCTCATGGGATTTCTTGGTTTCCCTCATCAAACTCATCAAATACACAATACAACAACCCCACAACACTCTGGTGGACAAGTTGTGACCTGCACATTCACCACACTATGAGATAATAACACAACGTTACCACACAGAGTTGTTTTAGAGGGAAATTCATGCAAAACCTCTGATGCGCGTTGCCTTCAGGGACAATTTTTCAGCAAGTAGACTTACCTCTAAAATGGCTCCATTTTGTAACGTTCCGTTATTATCTCATAGCGTGGTGATTAGTCTAGTCCACTAAAACATTTTGTGTTTGTATTTGATGAGTTTGATGAGGGATACTTTTGATACTTCAGTCATTTCTGGTAATGTATAGGCTATCATTAAAGACCCACTCCCATGAAAATCGTGTTTTTCATGCTTTTCACATGTTCCTGTGGCATTTGTCTTATGTTAGAGGACATATCAGCAGAAAAGGAAGTGCAAAATTGCATTTCTGAGTTTTTCTGCCTTCAAATTGCTGTGAACCAATGGCAGACGCAACTGGCAGTTTCAGGGAAACTTGGTTTGACATGTCACAACCCCAGGGGAGGACACTAGTGCTACACGCTCCGCCCCACTCTGCACCTGGCTCAGAGGTGAAAGGCTTGACAGCTCGGTGTAGTTGTCAAAGTATACCAGGTAAAACTAAAAACTTCATAATCACAAGTTAAAGACCACAGAGAATGTTTTAAAATAACCAAAAAGGATTAAGGGAGGGGAGGGGGACTTTAGTTACTTTCCACCGTGTTCCTGTTAAACTATTGAGATCTTGTCTAAATGACACGCGGTTGGTAGGAACTACTTCTTCTTCCTCCAGTGCGAACATAAGCGCAGCGGCATGCTGCTCACAAAGTCAGTCTGTGTAGAGTCAATGGCGGCGCATAAAAGTAGTCATGTGTGAAGCTATTTCAATGCCACAAACAGTGAAGACGAAGTCTGTAATATCTGTGGGAAAATTATAAATAGTATTATAAATAAATACAAAGATTATAAATAATATTAGTGTGTTTAGTGTTTAAAACACCATTTTCACATATTTTGTATGATGTATGATGATGTGTCCTCTGTTTGGTTTTTAATGTTGAATTAGCTGGGCTATATTGTAAACAAGGCCACTACCTCAAGATAGTTCAGAGTTTAAAATAAATAGATAAATATGTTACTCTGAAGTCTTGCATCCTTAGGAAGTTATGACTTGAAATACACTACTTTAAGGTAAGGTGAGGTAAACTTTACAAGTCCCATAAGGTAAATTTTGCATCGGTGCTTGTGCAATAAAATTCCATTGAGGACCCCAAGAGGAAACAGGGATCCTAGAAATAAACAAATAAACATAGCAAGATGTCATAAAAAAACTTACTGAATAAACTGACTTATCAATAAGACCATAGTAAGTCCATAGTCCAACCCTAGAACTAGGTGCAACAAAAAAAAAAAAAAGCAGCAGAAGGAAATTAAAGTGCCCATGACAGTAGCAGCTAGTTCTGACTCCGACTTGAGGACATGATAGGGTCATAAAAAAACAATAACAAAACCATATAAGACCATAATAAGATCATAGTCCAACCATAAAACTAGATCTGTGCAACAAAGCAATTACAGCAAAAGGAAATTACAGTGACTGGGGCTAGGACAGTGGATCCACAGCAATGAGCCTCCCCACTGCCCTAGTGGGAAAGAGAGGAGTGGGAAGGCCGATCAACATGAGATGTGTTCATATTGTGTGATGTGTTGTGGCGGGATATTTTCATGTTGACTCTATAATTTAAGGATTTGTAAGGGAAGTTGAAAATCTACATAACTTTGGTTTCAATGTATTCAATTTTTAAGTCAATTCCTCCTATCCAACCTGATTTTATTGTATATTATTATAAATATTTTTACAGGTCTACTCACACATCGTGCAGGTCACTGCTGAACAGACCGGACGTTTCTCTTCTCTTGTGCCTTTTACCTTTAATGGAAACAGAAAACAACTCAGTTTGTTTTCTGGACTTTCCTAACCCTCTGAAACTAGTTGAACAAATAGTGAACATTTACATACAGACAATAAAATGGTGTATTGGTGCACAAACATATGCAACATATTACACATAACATTATATTGATAAAATATGTTACAGATTTTAACATTATTTTACAATATATTGTTTTGAGTAATATTATTTTGCATATAGGTTTATAGATGTAATTATGCTGTTTAGTGATTAGTGGTGTTAAATTGAGTCTGTAGCTTCCAACAGCTTAAATACCAAAAAATATGTTGTTTTTTCTACCTCGTCCCTTGTCTCCATCACTTTCTGTCTTCCTTTTTCTCTGAGCGTCTCCATCTTGTTTCCTGTCTCCTCCCTCTTCGAGGTCGAGCTGTGATTGATGCAGTTCCTCCATTTCACCTTTAGAGGAGAAAAAAAAAATTCACTGTGTATCGGCTCATTCTGTGTTGCTTGTCTACTGTCTGATTTAAGTTGTATAAATTTGTACGATATACGTGCTCTGCCTAGTTTTAGCTTCTGACATTAACATTAATATGAACTTACCGTTTAACAGGTGGAGACGTCGTTGGTGTCTCTCCGCTGCATTTCAACGAAATGACAGCAAGTCTAAAGGTGTTGGATCAAAGTTTAATCATAAAGTTATATGAGGTGATATTGATGCAGGAGGGGAGGAGGACGATCAGGACGGAGCAGGTGTTTTGTTGTCCTAGTCCGGCCCTGCCTGTACATTTAGGCCGTTGACCTTGTACTTTAATACACTGTAAAAGTGAGCGAAGTGCAATGACAACAATAGGCTAGGTGCAATTCACTGAAGACTTTAAAACCAAATGGTTGCCTTTCTATGAACACCAACCTTAGCCTTAATGGGCTTTAATCTCAAGATATTTACATGGAGATGTTCATTAACATGTAGCCTACGTCCCATGAAAAAAAAAAATCTCAATTTCAAATTTTATGTTTGTATGAAACTTAAAGGTTGAATAAAGTTTTAATTTTAAAAAATTAATTTAAAATTTCCTGCTGTTTCACCTCAGACTTCTGACATTAACATTAACATTAACATAAACTTAGCCTACCGTTTAACCGGTGGAGACGTCGTCGGTGTCTCTCCGCTGCATTTCACCAAAATGACAGAAAGTCTAAAGGTGTTGGATCAAAGTTTAATCATAAAGTTATACAAGGTGATATGACCTGACGTAGGAGGGAGGAGGAGCAGGGACGTGCACATGATTATAGAGGGGCAGGGGCTCAAAGGGCAGGACATTTTTTTTTGGTCCTTTACACAATATGGAAATTAATGTAAAATTTAATTTGCTATTAGGAAGCTAACTACTTAGCTGTGTGTCCTTTGTAGGTAAAAGTGATTGCCATTTCTTTTGTGTCAACAAATTATTGTCATAATGAGTTAATTCACATTATCATAGGCTTGGAAGACATAAACTTTATATCTAAACCTCTACTGTGAGAGAAATGTGATCCGCCGTAAACACAGTGTATATTATTTTGAAAATTAACCCGGTGTTTTATTTTGTATTTTCTACACTACTTCCTGTCTCGCACGATCTGCTCTGCTCTGTGCGGAATTGATGTGCCGTGCTCAATTGATGCGCCATGCTCCGACGTCCGGCAAAAACAGAAGCTGACACATTGAATAATAGAATAATACAGCGTTTTTCTGAAATATTACCCATATTAAATGCTGAATAAGTGGACTGCGACTAGACCATAACTCACAGGTTCAAGTTGCTCCACTGTCACGTCTCCTCAGTTATCCATGGGGCGCAGTTGACTCTCTCTCCTCTCACTTACTCACTCACTCGCCCTCTCTCTCTCTCTGGCGGAAGCGGCAGGCTCAAACAACCCGGTATTACAAGAAAACGTGGAGTTTTTGTACCGCTGTTTTTTTTTGTTTTTTTTACTTACATCCCTGACAGGAATTTATTCATGTTGTTAAAAAAATAAAATAAAATAAAATAAAAAACACACACACACACAGGCAGAGGGCACTTTTTAAGACGAGGCAAAAAAGGGCAGGGGCTCAAGCACCCATAGGGCCCTATGTGTGCACGTGCCTGAGGAGGAGGATCAGGACGGAGCAGCAGGTTCCATGAGTCAGATACTCAGCTGCAGCTTCATTCAGCCTGTTTACACACAGTCTGTCTGAGTGAATTCAAAGTGACCAGGAATGGTTGTAACATCGGTCAGTTGTAACACTTCCAATATCTCCAGTCAGGAACAAGTTACGAGTCACCTCATTATGAGATTAAAGTTATACTATTGTAAAGTGGGGATATGTTAGTTTATATAGGTGTTATTTTGTAGCGTTCATTGTAGTGTAATTTATCAGCTGTTTCCCTTTTCTGTGATTGGTCCGGCGAGTGTAGTATTCTGATTGTTTGGTTGTTGTCATGGTAACGGAGCCGGCGAGTAAAGGAGTAAACTAAACAACAGACCGTCTCCGCTTGTCTTCGTCCTGTTTGCCTGTATTCAGGGGCATCAAAGCTTACCACCACAACGAACCTACTTGTTACATTTGGTGGCAGCGGTGGGATTTCTTTTTTTCGGTGGTTTTGTGCTTTTGGGGAGTTTATTCCTACGGACTGTGGATTCTCCCATCTGCGCCTGTTTGCTTCGGGAAAACGGCTGACGTTACAGGACTGAGCGTTACATGCTCTGAAGATAATACGGATTGTAGTCTTGTTTTATTTTTACCACTTTTTACCCTTTTTGGACCTTTTTTTTTGTGATTTGGACTGATTACCTTCTTCCATGATGTCGGATGAGGACGGGGACACTGGACGTGTACGGGATGCGCCTGTACGGCAACAGACGTTGGCGGATGCCATAACGGCCGGTGTTTTGCCGTTAGCCCCACATTCTGTCTCCGGTGCCCTGAAAATTGACCTTCCGCCGTTGTTCGAAGGAGATGGAACAGAGTCGTTCACAAGTTGGTCTCGTCGCTTTGAAGTGGCGGTGCAGGCAATGGTTTCACCTGTCGCTGATTTGTCTGCAGTTTTGGCATCTATACTTCCCACACGTCTGGCTGATGCGGCGTTTCTGTATTGGGATAGTCTGCCTTCTTCGACTCAGAGGGACTACGCGTCAGTGAAAGACAAACTCAGGAGTGTTTTTGGACACAAAGACTCCCTGCCATTTTTTCAAACGAATGTGAATGCCCGTCCACGTCGACCAAGTGAGAGTTTGGATGTGTACAGTGCAGACATCACTTGTCTTGTGCTGGAAGCTTTTCCAAACTACGACCGTAATGCACTGGAGGGTGAAAAATTCCGCCGTTTTGTTGCTGGGTTAGATTCACACCTGCAGTCAAAGATTCATGAGATGGGTGCAGAAAACCTGGAGGATGTTCTGTGTATTGCCAGCCGCTGCGAGAGAGCACGCACGGCGCTTCAGCTGACCACCGCAGGGTCCCCATGGATTCTGCCCTCAGAACAGGTGGCTATGGTTTGCCCTAAGACTGTTGATGATAAACTTCTTCAGGCAGTTGAACAGCTGACTCTTACTGTAACTAGTTTAAAGAAGGAAGTACAGCATCTGAAAGAGGAAAATAGCTACTTTGCTCAGCGCTTAGATTCAAGATCTGATAGGTCCTCCGCGGAGAGGCACACAGCACGCAGCCCCTCCCCTTATCACGCCAGACAACCCCACAGAGATTATTATTCTTCCGTGCAATATGACCGTGACTCAGAGCCCCATTATGAACATTGTCCTCCACCCTCTGCTCATCAGAGACAGCAGGGAAGAAATAATAGTGACACGTATGACAGGGGTCGTTCTCCTTCACGTCCATCCTATCAGACGTCCAGATACAATCGCCATGACAATGACTTCAACAGGTATGGACGCAGTCCCAGTCCAGCCCCACAGAGAAATAGAGATGCTAGTCCATACGCCAGGTCTAGTGTTTGCTTCCAGTCCCCTGAAAAGTATGTGCGCTCCAGCCGTCAGGGGAACTTCAATTAGCTGCTGTTGAGGGGCAAACATCAGCTATTACGTCACAGCCTCAGAGTAGTAGCTCACTGTTAACCCTGGATGAGGATGCCATACAATCTGACTTCTCTGTTTCTTCAAACATCCTCGCTATTCTGGAAGGTATTGAAGTATGTGCTTTAATTGACTCTGGCTCATTTGTCTGTATAGTGAGTGAGGATTTTAAAAACTCTCATCCAGCTCTCAGGAAACGGCCCATGGCAGCCTCCTCTCTACCAGCTCGTGCAGTCAACGGACAGTACCTGGACATCTTAGGCAGAATGACTGTTGGAATAAGACTTGGAAATAAAGTGTGGCAACAAGACTTTGAGGTTCTTAGAGTTGCTTATCAGTCAGTCATATTGGGTTGGGACTTTCTGGAGAAACATTGTGCTTTGCTTGATCTAAAACAGAAAGTGCTACAACTGTGGGGAATGAAAATCCCCCTACTGCCCAAAAGACATGAAGTGGCAGCCTGCTGTAATGTGTCTGTGCTAGCACCCACTAAGTTCCAGCTATGAGTGAAACTCTCATCACAGCTGGTGTATCAGCAGCTACACCTGCCTCTCCTGTACCAACAGACTACTGTGGTGTTTTCATGCCTAATCCCACTTGTGACATTATTGTTGCACACTCTCTAAGTGAAGTTCAGAATGGCACAATTGTGGTTCGACTACTCAACACTTCCAGAGACAACACTGAACTGCATCCTGGTCAACATCTTGGGGAGTTTTATTCAACTACAGTGACTGATATCATCCCATTGAAAGACACATGCTGTGCAATTTTGCCTGTCGGTGATGCAGTTCCCTCTGTACAGTTAGATGAAGCAAATCTGTCTCCCTCTCAACTACAGTCTCTCAAATCACTGCTTCACAAGTACCACACAGTATTTAGTAAAAATGCAGAGGACAGAGGTCGCACAGGCATCATCAAACATTGTATCAGAACAGGAAATGCCACACCCACTAAACAACGGGCCTACAGAGTAACACCAGAACAGAGAGGTGAGATACAGACTCAAGTTGACAATCTATTGAAAGCAGATGTTATTGAGGAAAGTTACAGTCCCTGGGCAGCGCCTGTAGTTTTAGTGCGCAAGAAAAATGGCACGTGGCGTTTTTGTCTGGATTACAGGAGTTGGGCGTGTCAAACCCGGAAACTCAATTCAGTAACAATCAAAGATTCACACCCTCTTCTGAGAGTCGATGACACACTGGATGCTTTGTCAGGCTCTGCTTGGTTCTCCACCATGGACCTTCAACATGGTTATTGGCAAGTTGAGCTGGAGGAAAAAGACCGTGAAAAAACAGCATTTACAACAGGCAGTGGACTCTATCAATTTAAAGTGATGCCTATGGGACTTACAAATGCTCCAGCTACATGCCAACATTTAATGGAAATGGTGCTTCGTGGCCTCCCTTGGAAAACGTGCCTAGTGTATTTAGATGATGTTCTTATTTACAGCCGCTCTTTCAAGGAACATCTCCAGCACCTGGAAGAAATTCTATCCAGATTTCAATCAAGTGGCCTAAAACTTAATCCATCAAAATGCTATTTGGCTAGAGAGCAGGTCCTGGATTGGCCTACTCCCTGCACAGCAACAGAAGTCAGAGCATTCCTTGGACTATGTTCATATTACAGAAAGTTTATCAGAAACTTTGCACATCACAGTGTTCCACTACACGCACTCACAGGGAAGAATGCATTATTCCAGTGGACTCCTCAGTGTCATGATGCATTCACTTATCTGAAACATGCCCTCTCAAGCCCTCCAGTAGTTGCATTCCCTGATTTTTCCCTGCCATTCTCCCAGTGGCGGCCTTAGACATCTGGGGGCCCGTTTCAATATTTCATATGAGGCCCTACCCTGTTAAACATATTATTTGCCAGCTATGTGCGCCCCTGTGTCGCTGATGCGTCCCTGAATGGACGCATACGCACTATCCATGCATCCCAGGTACGCGTAACATATTTAGTGTTAAGATCACTATCAGGGCAAGAAATCAGGACTTAACAGAAAAAACAAGGTCTGAAGTTGGTTTTCATCAAAAACTACATGCTTTAACGATATTCTGAATTTAAATTGGCAAGAAAAGCATTATTTGAGCACCACGACCACGGACAAGGAAAGGACAAGACATGCGGACAGACAGCCGTCTACAGGCGCTGATCCTGTCGGTGCTGCGCTGCTGGAGCAGCCACTGACAGCTGTCTCCTCCATTATTAAAATCTGTAAATAAACTGCGAACAATATCACATTTTAGTTGTGCTCTTCCTGTGTTTTATTTCTCTGTTAAGTTAGGACGTACTCATAGATCGCCTGTTTAGAGGCATTTCAACCAAAAAGGAAAAGAGGAGGAAAGTGATTGACAGACGTCAATCATCTGATTGCGCAACTGGGCGCACGTCAGGAGGAAAGCAGGAAAAACTGAATGACATTAGAAATACTAAGAGAAAAGGAATAATACTGGGAGAAGGAAAACCAGGGTCTATTGATAATTTTCGGGCCGTTTTCAAAGGTAAGCCTACGTTATTGATATTTCCTGCCGTTATTAATTAGGAGCGATTACCGTCGCGTGTGGCATGATACGCGCATCAGTAGTTGTAGAGCGGTTCAGGGGTGTGTGACCGCACGGTGGACAGAGCTGTTTGTGTGTGTGGTGGTGGATGTACAGTCTGTGTGTGTATGTTAAGGTGAGACCTATAGGTGATCAATTATTGTAATTTGTCTTTTACTTGGTGGCTGGCAGCTGGGGGCCCCCCTGGTGGCTGGGGCCCGTTTCAATTGAAACGGTTGAAACATAGGTAAGGCCGCCTATGCATTCTCCATATACACTCCCTATACGCTTCTGGTTCTGCTATTGGTGCTGTGCTGGCTCAAAAACAAGGACATAATGAAAAAGTAATTGCCTATGCCAGCCATGTTCTAACAAAAGCTGAAAGTAAATGGTCAACCTACGACAGGGAACTCTGGGCTATGGTTTGGGCCGTGCGTCACTTTCGTCATTATCTTTACAAGCAGGCTTTTGTTATTGTCACAGACCACAAACCTCTCCTGGGTCTCAGGAAAATACCCATTGACAATGCCAGGACTGGTCGTCGTGCACTCTGGGCTCTTGAACTTGATGCTTTCGAGTGGACAATAATTCACAAAGATGGTAGCTGTCACCTTAATGCAGATGCCCTGTCCCGTCATCCTGCTGAGACCTCCCCTACAGAGCAGAGTTCTTTGAGCACAATTCAAACCAGCTCTCCCCCTGAAAAGAGTAATTCAGGTTGTCCTGTCAGTTCTCTACATAGTTACAACATCTGCAGTACTGACTTTGTACCTGTTGCTCCTAACCAGACCTCACCACTGCCTCCTGATCAAGACCCACAGTATGCTGCATCTGTCTCCTCTGCAGTAATGCTTCAACTTCCTGAGGAAGATCTGAAAGAGAAACAGCAACAAGATGCTATACTGTCAGAGGTCATTAACTGGAAAGTTGAAGGTCAGAAACCACCCTACTGGCACATGAAAAAACGACAGCCTGCTGAGACAGTATTTTGGCAAGAGTTTCACAGACTTACCTTCCAAAATGGTTTGCTCTGTCGTAAAGTTTTCAGCCCAGCCACTAAGTCAGTACAATATCAAGTTGTGGTTCCTCTCGCTTTAAAGGACACTATACTACAGCTTTTACATGGAAACCCAGTAACTGGTCATCTATCTGCGGACAAAGTTTTGAAACGTGCTAAACAACTATGTTACTGGCCATTCATGTCACGTGACATTGTGGTGTCAACAATGTGCTCCATGTGATGCCAGGCGGAGTCCCATACCTTATCAGAGAGCTCCAATGAAAACAATTGTTGCCACTGAGCCGTTTCAAAAGGTTGCAGCTGACATACTTGAGCTTCCCATCACAAGCCATGGCAACAGGTATGTACTTGTTGTTCAGGATTATTTCTCCAAGTATGTTAACCTCTATGCCATGCTTGACCAACGCTCCACGACAGTTGCAAAATGTTTGTTTGAAAACTTCATTTGTGAGCATGGGATTCCCGAAATGCTTCACACAGATCAAGGTCGTCAGTTTGAGTCTGACTTGGTGAAGCATCTCTGTGAACTGCTGGGTATCCACAAGACACAAACCAGCCCTTATCATCCACAGTGTGATGGTATGATAGAGAGATTCAACAGGACACTCATTGACCAGCTAGCCAAGTCCCTGCTGCAGCAGCCAGGTGAATGGGATGATTGCCTCAATTTAGTGGCCCTGGCTTACAACACCAGCCCTCACTCTACCACAGGATTCACCCCATTTTTCCTCACACACGGGCATGAAGCCCAGATGCCTGCTAACCTACTTTTGCCAAATAACACAGCATCCTCAGCTATGTCAGATTCCCCTTCTGAATATGTAGCAAAGTTAAGTGAGAAGCTTCAATCAGCTTTTAATGCTGCTGCTGAGAACAGAGACTGGGCCCACAGCCAACAAAAGAAGCAATATGATAAAAATGTCAAGCATTCCCCATATGTCGAAGGAGACTTTGTGTGGTTAAATGATCCAACAGCATCAAAACAAAAACTTGCACCTCACTGGAAAGGCCCATTTGAAGTATTAGAGTGTCTTGGATCTGATCTGGATTCCACTGGAGTGACTTATAGGATCCATTACCTGCTTGACCAGTCTGACAAAACCCAGGTTGTTCACTACAATTGTCTCAGACCTTACAATGCTCCTGTGTTGGATCAAAGGCTCAAAACAACGGACTGTGATTCTGCTGTGCAACCTCATCTTCCAGGCTTGACTGCATTATCAGGTGCCTTGCCATGGAAAACTTCAAAAGTTGTGGCTACGGAGAACTGCAAAGCATCTGGGGGCATCAGTGCTCCCTCATCAGGCCCTCGGGTCTGTCAGTCCAAAAACCTCTCACACACACACCCATTCCCTGCCCCACAGACTCAGTGTTTGCCTGCCTCCCCCTTGGACCAGGTTGCAGTCAGCCAACCCCCCACTGTACCTGCTTCCACTCCTGGTCAGGACTCCAGTCCAATGCTACGCCCCAGCAGGCGTCAAGTTAAACCTCCTAGTTACCTTATGGACTATGTTCTTAAATGAGCTTTTGCTATATGCTCTGTAGTCGTATGTGAAACGGGGACGTTTCTTTTTGTGGGAGGGGAGGAAATGTAAAGTGGGGATATGTTAGTGTAACATTATTTAGTGCAGTTTATATAGTCGTTATTTTGTAGCGTTCAGTGTAGTGTTATTTATCAGCTGTTTCCCTTTTCTGTGATTGGTCCGGCGAGTGTAGTATTGTGATTGTTTGGTTGTTGTCATGGTAACGGAGCCGGCGAGTAAAGGAGTAAAGTAAACAACAGACCGTCTCCACTTGTCTTCGTCCTGTCTGCCTGTATTCAGGGGCATCAAAGCTTACCACCACAACGAACCTACTTGTTACATTAGCTATGCCAGCTACCATCGTGCCATCATCTGTCGCAGAGGCAGCCGCATCTGTTTCTGTGTCTTCCATTTCTTCCATTACAGGTTCTTTCTTCTTCCTTGGCCTTCGTCTTAGGTGTCGGGGCTTATAAATAAGCTCTTTAGGTCTTGGTTGGGTGGTTTTTTTTTGAAGAATATACGAGTTTTCAAAGTTTTCGCTGCGGGAGGCTGAGACAACGCTGCCTTCACATGTTCATCCAAACCAGAAGTCATGCAAGAGAAAATTTTAGCAGAACTCCAGGAAACAGCATCTGCAGGTGGACAAACAGATATCGGTGGTGATGCGAGGTAGATATTTCTGTTATGGATCATATGTTCGCTAGGTTGTGCTCTTATATTGTAATTCAACTACATCATGATTGCTAGCAGCCCACAAGTGACTTCCTTGTTTGTTATCTACAGATCTGATTCCCCCGGTTACAGTGCCAAGTATACTTCTTACAGCTTTATAGACGAAATTATTAAAACCTTAAAGGAGCAAAATGTTATGGACTGGGGTTGGTTTGTTTCTGTTTTCATGGGTTATGGCTGTGGTTATGTTTTTGTTTTGTTTTTTCTCTGTCTCTCCTGCAGGGCAGGTGGTGGCTGAGGGGCGGGGCTGACCCACTTTTCAGAGGAGCAAGGATCACACCTGGGTTCAATCAGCAATCACCTCGCCCCTCCTGAAAACCCTGCTTCACCTTCACACCACTGCCAGAAGATTTCCGTCACCGAGCCACATGGTCAGCCAGCCTCCAGCCTCCACTGCCTGCGCCCCTGCCTGAAGTGGCCCTTTTTTTTTTTAAACTTTAATTTTTATTGAAAATTTTCAACTCCACATATAAGCAATACAAGGTATACATTTAGATCCATGTGTTACATTCTTAGTGCGGAGCAGTTGCAAAGAGCAGGTGCAACTGGGCAAAAGAACAACAAAAACGAAAAACAAACAAACAAAACAATTACAACAGTTGCGGCTACATGTGTCTATTATTAAATTACAATAGATCCAAGAGAGAGAGATATGAATAAGACAGATTTCAAGTATTCCCAACTGTGTCCCATCGGGACCATTTCTCCCATTTAGTCAAAAAGACATTTTCCTTCATTCTAAGTCTATATGTCATTCTCTCCATGTTATGGACTTCTCTAATGATTTCTAACCATTCATTCACAGCTGGTGGTTCAACCTTATACCATCTTCTTGTTATTGTTTTTTTACACGTGACCAGTAGTATTTTTATTAAATATCTGTCTTTGACCAGGACATAATGATTCAAGTTCCCAAGGTACATAACACTACATTCTTTAGGTATTTCATAACCCAGGATGTTCTTAATTATATCGTGTACATTTTCCCAAAATGGGTTAAGTTTCTGACATTCCCAAAAAATGTGTGTATGATTCGCTTCCCTTTCACCACATAAACGCCAACATGAGTGCTGGGAACGTGTTTGTTTACTTTTTAATTTGGGAGTGATGAAAAAGCTGGTTAGGTTTTTCCACCCGAATTCTCGCCATATTCTCGAATTTGTAGTTGTGTGTTGTATTTCACACATACTCTGCCATTCCTCTACAGTAATGTTGGTCTTCAGTTCATTCTCCCACTTCTCCTTAATGTATAAAGTGGAGAAATCTTCTGAATCTCTTAAGTTTTGGTACAACACTGAAACTGCTTTCAGTTTGGTTCCATTGTATGTCTTGATCATTACATCGAGTACACCATTTAGATTTTTTACAGGTTGTATGTCCTTTATAAAGTAGTCACGTAGCTGTAGAAATCTGAAGTGGTCTCTATTTTCAAGGCCATAGTCCATTTTCAGCTCTTGGAAGCTCATTATGTGTCCATTCTTCATTAGTTTACACATTGCTGTGAGCCCTTTCCTACTCCAGTCTCTGAAGTTGAAGTCATTTACACCCGGCTTAAAGCCGTCATCATAAGCAAACCAGCTCAACAATTTCACATCTCTTTCTAATTTGTGCTCTCTGACAAAATCAAACCAGATATTCAGTGTGTGTAGAGTTATTGGGTCCATCCCTTCTTGTAGTGACTGCATTAGTTTTAGATCTGGGCCTGGATTGGTGTATCTGCCACCACCTTCTCAATATCTTTCCACTTTGCATTATAGTCCTTGTCACACCACATAATTATTGGTCTTAATTGTGCTGCACGGTAATAATTATTTAATTTCGGAAGTCCCATGCCTCCTTTCTCTTTTCCCAATTGTAGTGTAGAATATTTTATCCGTGGTCTTTTACCATTCCATATGAATCTGGATATCATTTTATCCCAAATTTTAAACTTTTCCTGTGGGATCTTAACAGGCAGAGAGAGAAAGTAGTAAAGTAGTCTAGGAAAAATATTTATTTTAATTACTTCAATTCTTGAGTTAAGATCTAATGGCAGAGTTGACCACCTTTCTATATCTTTACTTATCTGGAGGTGGATCTGATCATAGTTTGCTTTGTAAAGATCAGAGAGGTGTTTTGTTAGAGTTACTCCAAGATATTTTATAGTTTTTGCATGCCATTTTAATTGGTAGGTTTTCTTGATTTCTTGGGATGGGGCATAATTAAAGGTCAGAATCTGCGTCTTGTTTACATTTATTTTGTATCCTGAATGGACACCAAACTTATTTATAAGGTGCATTAATTGGACAAAGTTTGTGTTAGGGCGGTCCAAATATATTAAAATATCATCTTCAAATAGACTTATTGTATGTTCCTGTCCTTTGATCTCAATTCCTTTTACCTTCTCATTCTGTCTGATTGCCTGTGCTAACGGTTCAATATATATAGCAAAAAGGAGCGGGGATAGGCAACATCCTTGTCGGGTACCTCTTTCTAGTGATATTCTATCTGTTAGGCTGCCATTAACTTTTATCCTGGCTGTAGGGTTTTGATAAATGGTTTTTACACAATTAACAGAATCTTTGTTAAATCCGAATCGTTCTAATACTAAATATAGGAAATTCCAATTAACGCTATCAAAAGCTTTTTCAGCGTCAAGACTTAATAGAATTGCGCTGTTTTTATTTGATTGTATTGTATTGATTATCTGGACAGTTCTCCTAATGCTATCTTGGGTTTGGCGCCCTGCGATGAAACCTGTTTGGTCTGAAGTGGCCCTTTTGAGTTGTTTCATCCCCTGTGAGGAAGCCAAGCCCGACCCCTCTAAACCGCTGCTCTCAGCGGCTCCTTGAGTTTTGTTTTTTTGTTAATAAACCATTGTTAAATTGCTCCCTGGTCTCCTGCCGTTTGGATCCCCCCTGCACCCGAACCATCACACAAAAAGCGATATCGTTTCACCGCTAGGTTTGCTGTTGAGCACTGCCTGTAGACCAAAACAAAGTGTGCCATTAGCCACACCTCCCTCTGCCTCTGCTCCCCCCTCCCTCCTACCACCACCACCAGCACCGCCACATACACCCACTCGCCTTGTCTGCCGAAGAATATCTACAAGAAGACGCTGAGCAAAACGTCACCATCTTTTGGAGCTTATCGAGTAACCAAGTAAGTAATTTACCGTCTTTGTTAGCCGCTAAGAGCATTAGCAGACAGTTTAGTATTGACAACATGACGGCAGTGAATAGCTTTCCTGCAAGTTAGCCGCTAATAGCTGAAAAGTAATCTCGTAGTTGGTTGCTAAAACTGTCTAAATAAAAAAGTGTGCTTTTCAATTCATGTAGGCCTAACTCATTTATTAACCTTCCAACATTTGCTGTTCTGACTCCTGTCAGTGTTTTAGTTATGTTTATTGGCCCCCTAGTGGTGCGTCAGGGTTTTTGCACCATAGAGGATCTGTCTGGAGAAGTGACCTCCATAACTCACACAGACCGTGCTTCACCGCAGTGGTTGTTGTCTAAGCCTTGGAGTAGATCCATCAGTAAGTTCAGCTGGTCGTAGCTCATTTAAGTTAAGTTAAGATTGATAAAGCTGTGTTGAAGTTGAAAATCCGTTATCTGTGGTTGGTAAACAATGCTTACGATGCTAAAGCTAACAAGATCGTATGCTAAAGCTAACAGGATCGTATGCTAAAGCTAACAGGATCGTATGCTAAGCTAAGGCTAGGATCGTAGCTAGTAGCATAGCAGATTCGTCTCATTGCCCAGCCTCATTAATGTTGTATTTTCTGTTTATGTGTAAACCATGCCATTTGCTGTGTTTATGGTGTTACATGTACTTACCTGTTAAAGGATACTGTAAAAAACATATGTTTGCATTAGTTAATATTGAGTTATTTACATTATCTTTAGCCTGAAAAGGGAAAAGAAACCAGTGTAACCAGTGTTGTTGCATATATTTAATTTAAATTGTAACATCCTGTATTTCATTGTGTTGCAGTTTTACAAAATTGAAAAGTCTCAGAAGATTTCAGTAAACAGCCCAACCTGGAATCAAGTCTACGAGTCTTTTTGTTAGCTATCTGTCTACAACACAGCCCACGTGTCATCCAGGACAGAATATTTGCTAAAACTAACGTTACACTGAAAATATGATCAGACCAGCCAGGCTACGTGTGTTCTGCTAACACTGTGAAGTGAATTCAGCTAAGTAGGACCGCAAAGTTTATTTTACTACCTACGTTGACCGTATGTCATATTTTGATCGAACTATTTAGAGCAGCAGCAGCAGCGACGACAGGTCGAGGTCGAGGGGGACGTGGACATGGACGTGGACATGGACGTGGAGCCCGCGCCGGGGTCAGTCTACTGGTCAGTCCCGTACCCGCAGGGAGCAGGTGCGAGGACAGCAGTGGAGACAACTCAACAGGAGCAGCAAAGAAGAGATTGCCTGCGTGCTGGCATGTTGTTGGTCTTTATTTGTAAATAAATATATCTTCTAAAATCATGGTGCATCATGGTGTGGGCTGACTATAATAATAATAATGATGATAATTATAATTGTAATGTAGTTTTTCTGTCTGTCTCTCTTTCTCTCTCACACACACACAAACAATATACCTGCAAACTGAGTAGAGGTGGAGTGAGTGGCAAATGATATTTCTAGGGGGGTCTGGGGGTACTCCCCCAGAAAAAAAAAGTGATTTTAAGGTGTAAATTAAGCCTTCTGGCGTACTCTGAGAAGAAAATAAGGGAAAACAACATTTGCTTCAGATAATAGGTTAAAAAAAAAAGCAGATGTGTGGTTACTTTCATTGTTTGGCTGGAGTGTATGAAACTGGTCTAGTGGGGAACTGGGGCTTAGTACTACGCTGCTGTGCTGCCGCTTCTCTCTTTGTCCCTTCAGACGCACACAGCAGCAGCAGGTAGCCACAGCTCTCTCCTCCTAACCGCTACGTGAGTTAGTGCATAATAATGCTCATCGCCATTAGCCACAGCTAGTGGTTAAAAGTGACGTTAATGATTAAAGAACGTTATCAGGCATGTCGGGGCTTCAATACAAGAGGGACATTACAGACGAGCAGTATGGAGGTGTCTTTTTGGACAAAGAAAGGGAGCACCATTGACAACCATTATATGGACAAATAGCTACTGCTGCGTGGACCCATTCCGACGCACCTCCACTTCGACACCCCGCTGTTCCGAAACACCGCTGTTCCGAAACACTGCTGTTCCGACAGCTCACAGGGGCGCGAGGCTGCTGCAGCCGCTGCTCGTGCTGACAGCTGACTGAGGGAGATGCTTTGGTTGGGCTTAGGCAATGAAGAAAGGAGTTGGTTAAGTTTAGTAAAAAGATCAGGTAGAGGCTAGAGAGGCTAGAAGCAGAATGAACGTTAGGCCTTTAAGTCATTAATATGAAGTATTTGCTTGTTTTGCAGTTTATTATGCACATGATCCGTTTGACTCCAAAAAGGAAATAAGGATCACTGCGCACTGAGGGTTTCCCCCAGTAGCCTTTTCGAAATAGCGGTGTCTTTAGAAAAAATAGAAAACCCCGCTATTACGATGAATGGAAGTCTATTGTCGGAAAGGCGGGGCTTCGGAAAGGCGGGGTGTAACCGGGAAAATAATTTGTCAGTAACAGTAATAAAAACAACAGTATTTCATCACGGGCAAATAAAAAAAAAACATAACCTGTTACAGTCAGTCAAAACCTTCTAACTTGGCATTGAATTGTAAAACACGTGGTTTGCAGTAGCTATGAGGCCTGACGTGTGAATGGATTAGGGCAGCATATGAGGACAATGTATGTGCAACCACACTGATCAATATTGCAATGACAATATTTCCTTCTTAGCAACGACTTTTAAACAACCCCACAGATGGATTGAAGGCTCAGTGAAACGTAGAGCTGGTAGAAGCGCTCCATAGCTGTGAGTTACTCCAGTAGCCGATGGCAGCTAACTGCTATCGGCTACTGGGCTAGAGCCATGGCCAGATCGGTTAGTGCTAGCATCGGGAGCTAATGCTAACGATCCTACTCTTCTCCGTGACTGACAATGATGTTTCAGCTTGGTGACAGCCCGTGAGCTCCCAGGTTATCTGCTAGGCTTTATTTTACAATGCTAATTGAAATGTTAGCTGACTGCCGGGCTACTCACCTAGCAGCAACTGACTATTGCTGAGGACCGAGCTGCTAACAACTCAAACTCCGGACACCCATGCAATATAGCGACACAAGTGTATAGTTTGTAACACTAATTAAAACATACATTTGACTTTCTGTTGTTACTTGCCTGTCCAGGAGAAGAAGAGCCAGCTCCGAGTGTAGCCTCTTCAGCTCTTGCAGCGGTCTCCACCTCGGAAATGCAAGGCTAATGTTGATACGGGTTGAATCCCTTTCTTTAAAGTCCCTGGCAAGCGAAATTGGAGTTTTGTTTCAAAATATATTAAAAGTGTTCGAAATGTATTGATAAAAACATGCAAAAAGACTCATTTCTGTACAGTGCTTAATTTTAGAGGTTAGGGTTTCACAGTTTCACTCTCTTTCAGTGGTCTTTGTTTTTAAGGGCAGGCTTACAGAACTGCGGTCAAGTGAGCCGTCGTTCTTCTTCGCGGAGTCAAGCCAGCCGCACAAACATTTGAACTGCGCCCGTATCATAGAACTTACGGTAAATGCTCCAAGTCCACTGACGAAGCTAGCGCTAGTTCATAACGAAGCGAGATGACTTCCGGTTTTCAAAATAAGACGGGGTTAATACAAAGGCAAGCGAGGTGTGTGTGTGTGTGTGCGCGCGCGCGCGTGTGTGTGTGTGTGTGTGTGTGTGTGTGTGTGTGTGTACCTACCAGGGCCTGATGAATTTTAAACAGGAAAAATGCCTTATACTCCATTTTCACTGTACAGTAACATGACTTTGGCCCATAAATTCTGGCAATACTTGGTAGAGTTGACTTTAGGACCACCCTGACTACTTCCTCAGTCATTATCAGACATTTTTACTGTATCATTTTGGAGAAATAAAGCCTCAAATTTGCATTTCTTGTTTTTTTGTTGGGTTTTTTTTACAGGAAAAGTGCCTCATACTCCATTTTTACTGTACAGTAACATGACTTTGACCCATAAGTTCTGGCAATACTTGGTACAGGTGACTTCAGGACCACCCTGGCTACTTCCACAGTCATTATCAAACAATTTTACTGTATCATTTTGGAGAAATTAAGCCTCAAAGTTGCATCCCAGTTTTTTTTAAAACAGGAAAAATGCCTTATACTACATTTTTGCTGTACAGTACCATCACTTTGGCCCATAAGTTCTGGAAATACTTGTTACAGTTGACTTCTGGACCACCCTGGCTACTTCCTCAGTCATTATCAAATAATTTTACTGTATCATTTTGGAGAAATTAAGCCTCAAAGTTGCATCTCTAGTTTTTTTGTTTTTTCCTTTACAGGAAAAGTGCCTCATACTCCATTTTTACTGTACAGTAACATGACTTTGGCCCATAAGTTCTGGCAATACTTGGTACAGGTGACTTCAGGACCACCCTGGCTACTTCCTCAGTCATTATCAAACAGTTTTACTGTATCATTTTGGAGAAATTAAACCTCAAAGTATCATCTCTAGTTTTTTTTAACAGGAAAAATGCCTTATACTACATTTTTACTGTACAGTACCATCACTTTGGCCCATAAGTTCTGGAAATACTTGCTACAGTTGACTTCTGGACCACCCTGGCTACTTCCTCAGTCATTATCAAACATTTTTACTGTATCATTTTGGAGAAATTATCAGACATTTTTACTGTATCATTTTGGAGAAATTAAACCTCAAAGTTGAATCTCTCGTTTTTTTTAAAACAGGAAAAGTGCCTCATACTCCATTTTTACTGTACAGTAACATGACTTTGGTCCATAAGTTCTGGCAATACTTGGTACAGGTGACTTCTGGAGCACACTGGCTACTTCCTCAGTCATTATCAGACATTTTTACTGTATCATTTTGGAGAAATTATCAGACATTTTTACTGTATCATTTTGGAGAAATTAAGCCTCAAATTTGCATCTCGTTTTTTTGTTTTTTTTTGTTACAGAAAAAGTGCCTCATACTCCATTTTTACTGTACATTAGCATGACTTTGGCCCATAAGTTCTGGCAATACTTGGTACAGGTGACTTCAGGAGCACACTGGCCACTTCTTCAGTCATTCTCAGACATTTTTACTGTATCATTTTGGAGAAATTAAACCTCAAAGTATCATCTCTAGTTTTTTTTTAACAGGAAAAATGCCTTATACTCCATTTTTACTGTACAATAACATGACTTTGGCCCATAAGTTCTGGCAATACTTGCTACAGGTGACTTCAGGACCACCCTGGCTACTTCCTCAGTCATTATCAAATAATTTTACTGTATCATTTTGGAGAAATTAAGCCTCAAAGTTGCATCTCTAGTTTTTTTGTTTTTTCCTTTACAGGAAAAGTGCCTCATACTCCATTTTTACTGTACAGTAACATGACTTTGGTCCATAAGTTCTGGCAATATTTGGTACAGGTGACTTCAGGACCACCCTGGCTACTTCCTCAGTCATTATCAAACAATTTTACTGTATCATTTTGGAGAAATTAAGCCTCAAAGTTGCATCCCAGTTTTTTTTAAAACAGGAAAAATGCCTTATACTCCATTTTTACTGTACAATGACATGACTTTGGCCCATAAGCTCTGGCAATACTTGGTACAGGTGACTTCAGGACCACCCTGGCTACTTCCTCAGTCATTATCAAATAATTTTACTGTATCATTTTGGAGAAATTAAGCCTCAAAGTTGCATCTCTAGTTTTTTTTTTTTTTCTTTATGGGAAAAGTGCCTCATACTCCATTTTTACTGTACAGTAACATGACTTTGGCCCATAAGTTCTGGCAATACTTGCTACAGTTGACTTCTGGACCACCCTGGCTACTTCCTCAGTCATTATCAAACATTTTTACTGTATCATTTTGGAGAAATTAAACCTCAAATTTGAATCTCTCGTTTTTTTTAAAACAGGAAAAGTGCCTCATACTCCATTTTCACTGTACAGTAACATGACTTTGGTCCATAAGTTCTGGCAATACTTGGTACAGGTGACTTCTGCAGCACACTGGCTACTTCCTCAGTCATTATCAGACATTTTTACTGTATCATTTTGCAGAAATTATCAGACATTTTTACTGTATCATTTTGGAGAAATTATGCCTCAAATTTGCATCTCTTGTTTTTTTGTTTTTTTTTTGTTACAGGAAAAGTGCCTCATACTCCATTTTTACTGTACATTAACATGACTTTGGCCCATAAGTTCTGGCAATACTTGGTACAGGTGACTTCAGGAGCACACTGGCCACTTCTTCAGTCATTCTCAGACATTTTTACTGTATCATTTTGGAGAAATTAAACCTCAAAGTATCATCTCTAGTTTTTTTTTAACAGGAAAAATGCCTTATACTCCATTTCTACTGTACAATAACATGACTTTGGCCCATAAGTTCTGGCAATACTTGGTACAGGTGACTTCAGGACCACCCTGGCTACTTCCTCAGTCATTATCAAATAATTTTACTGTATCATTTTGGAGAAATTAAGCCTCAAAGTTGCATCTCTAGTTTTTTTGTTTTTTCCTTTACAGGAAAAGTGCCTCATACTCCATTTTTACTGTACAGTAACATGACTTTGGTCCATAAGTTCTGGCAATATTTGGTACAGGTGACTTCAGGACCACCCTGGCTACTTCCTCAGTCATTATCAAACAATTTTACTGTATCATTTTGGAGAAATTAAGCCTCAAAGTTGCATCCCAGTTTTTTTATAACAGGAAAAATGCCTTATACTCCATTTTTACTGTACAATGACATGACTTTGGCCCATAAGTTCTGGCAATACTTGGTACAGGTGACTTCAGGACCACCCTGGCTACTTCCTCAGTCATTATCAAATAATTTTACTGTATCATTTTGGAGAAATTAAGCCTCAAAGTTGCATCTCTAGTTTTTTTGTTTTTTCCTTTACAGGAAAAGTGCCTCATACTCCATTTTTACTGTACAGTAACATGACTTTGGCCCATAAGTTCTGGCAATACTTGGTACAGGTGACTTCTGGACCACCCTGGCTACTTCCTCAGTCATTATCAAACAGTTTTACTGTATCATTTTGGAGAAATTAAGCCTCAAAGTTGCATCTCTAGTTTTTTTGTTTTTTCCTTTACAGGAAAAGTGCTCATACTCCATTTTACTGTACAGTAACATGACTTTGGCCCATAAGTTCTGGCAATACTTGATACAGGTGACTTCAGGACCACCCTGGCTACTTCCTCAGTCATTATCAAACAATTTTACTGTATCATTTTGGAGAAATTAAGCCTCAAAGTTGCATCTCTAGTTTTTTTGTTTTTTTCTTTATGGGAAAAGTGCCTCATACTCCATTTTTACTGTACAGTAACATGACTTTGGCCCATAAGTTCTGGCAATACTTGCTACAGTTGACTTCTGGACCACCCTGGCTACTTCCTCAGTCATTATCAAACATTTTTACTGTATCATTTTGGAGAAATTAAACCTCAAAGTATCATCTCTAGTTTTTTTTTAACAGGAAAAATGCCTTATACTCCATTTCTACTGTACAATAACATGACTTTGGCCCATAAGTTCTGGCAATACTTGGTACAGGTGACTTCAGGACCACCCTGGCTACTTCCTCAGTCATTATCAAATAATTTTACTGTATCATTTTGGAGAAATTAAGCCTCAAAGTTGCATCTCTAGTTTTTTTGTTTTTTCCTTTACAGGAAAAGTGCCTCATACTCCATTTTTACTGTACAGTAACATGACTTTGGTCCATAAGTTCTGGCAATATTTGGTACAGGTGACTTCAGGACCACCCTGGCTACTTCCTCAGTCATTATCAAACAATTTTACTGTATCATTTTGGAGAAATTAAGCCTCAAAGTTGCATCCCAGTTTTTTTATAACAGGAAAAATGCCTTATACTCCATTTTTACTGTACAATGACATGACTTTGGCCCATAAGTTCTGGCAATACTTGGTACAGGTGACTTCAGGACCACCCTGGCTACTTCCTCAGTCATTATCAAATAATTTTACTGTATCATTTTGGAGAAATTAAGCCTCAAAGTTGCATCTCTAGTTTTTTTGTTTTTTCCTTTACAGGAAAAGTGCCTCATACTCCATTTTTACTGTACAGTAACATGACTTTGGCCCATAAGTTCTGGCAATACTTGGTACAGGTGACTTCTGGACCACCCTGGCTACTTCCTCAGTCATTATCAAACAGTTTTACTGTATCATTTTGGAGAAATTAAGCCTCAAAGTTGCATCTCTAGTTTTTTTGTTTTTTCCTTTACAGGAAAAGTGCTCATACTCCATTTTACTGTACAGTAACATGACTTTGGCCCATAAGTTCTGGCAATACTTGATACAGGTGACTTCAGGACCACCCTGGCTACTTCCTCAGTCATTATCAAACAATTTTACTGTATCATTTTGGAGAAATTAAGCCTCAAAGTTGCATCTCTAGTTTTTTTGTTTTTTTCTTTATGGGAAAAGTGCCTCATACTCCATTTTTACTGTACAGTAACATGACTTTGGCCCATAAGTTCTGGCAATACTTGCTACAGTTGACTTCTGGACCACCCTGGCTACTTCCTCAGTCATTATCAAACATTTTTACTGTATCATTTTGGAGAAATTAAACCTCAAAGTATCATCTCTAGTTTTTTTTTAACAGGAAAAATGCCTTATACTCCATTTCTACTGTACAATAACATGACTTTGGCCCATAAGTTCTGGCAATACTTGGTACAGGTGACTTCAGGACCACCCTGGCTACTTCCTCAGTCATTATCAAATAATTTTACTGTATCATTTTGGAGAAATTAAGCCTCAAAGTTGCATCTCTAGTTTTTTTGTTTTTTCCTTTACAGGAAAAGTGCCTCATACTCCATTTTTACTGTACAGTAACATGACTTTGGTCCATAAGTTCTGGCAATATTTGGTACAGGTGACTTCAGGACCACCCTGGCTACTTCCTCAGTCATTATCAAACAATTTTACTGTATCATTTTGGAGAAATTAAGCCTCAAAGTTGCATCCCAGTTTTTTTATAACAGGAAAAATGCCTTATACTCCATTTTTACTGTACAATGACATGACTTTGGCCCATAAGTTCTGGCAATACTTGGTACAGGTGACTTCAGGACCACCCTGGCTACTTCCTCAGTCATTATCAAATAATTTTACTGTATCATTTTGGAGAAATTAAGCCTCAAAGTTGCATCTCTAGTTTTTTTGTTTTTTCCTTTACAGGAAAAGTGCCTCATACTCCATTTTTACTGTACAGTAACATGACTTTGGCCCATAAGTTCTGGCAATACTTGGTACAGGTGACTTCTGGACCACCCTGGCTACTTCCTCAGTCATTATCAAACAGTTTTACTGTATCATTTTGGAGAAATTAAGCCTCAAAGTTGCATCTCTAGTTTTTTTGTTTTTTCCTTTACAGGAAAAGTGCTCATACTCCATTTTACTGTACAGTAACATGACTTTGGCCCATAAGTTCTGGCAATACTTGATACAGGTGACTTCAGGACCACCCTGGCTACTTCCTCAGTCATTATCAAACAATTTTACTGTATCATTTTGGAGAAATTAAGCCTCAAAGTTGCATCTCTAGTTTTTTTGTTTTTTTCTTTATGGGAAAAGTGCCTCATACTCCATTTTTACTGTACAGTAACATGACTTTGGCCCATAAGTTCTGGCAATACTTGCTACAGTTGACTTCTGGACCACCCTGGCTACTTCCTCAGTCATTATCAAACATTTTTACTGTATCATTTTGGAGAAATTAAACCTCAAAGTTGAATCTCTCGTTTTTTTTAAAACAGGAAAAGTGCCTCATACTCCATTTTTACTGTACAGTAACATGACTTTGGTCCATAAGTTCTGGCAATACTTGGTACAGGTGACTTCTGGACCACCCTGGCTACTTCCTCAGTCATTATCAAACAATTTTACTGTATCATTTTGGAGAAATTAAGCCTCAAAGTTGCATCTCAGTTTTTTTTAAAACAGGAAAAATGACTTATACTCCATTTTTACTGTACAATAACATGATTTTGGCCCATAAGTTCTGGCAATACTTGGTACAGGTGACTTCAGGACCACCCTGGCTACTTCCTCAGTCATTATCAAATAATTTTACTGTATCATTTTGGAGAAATTAAGCCTCAAAGTTGCATCTCTAGTTTTTTTGTTTTTTCCTTTACAGGAAAAGTGCCTTATACTCCATTTTTACTGTACAGTAACATGACTTTGGCCCATAAGTTCAGGCAATACTTGGTACAGGTGACTTCAGGACCACCCTGGCTACTTCCTCAGTCATTATCAAACTATTTTACTGTTTCATTTTGGAGAAATTAGGCCTCAAAGTTGAATTTTTTGCTTTTTTGACACAAAAAAGGTTCTATTACTCAATTTCTAGTGCACAATAACATCACTTTGGTCCACAAGTTCTGACAATACTTGCTACAGCTGACTTTCGGAGCACACTGGCTACTTCCTCAGTCATTATCACACAGTTTTACTCACTCACTTTGGAGAAATTATGTCTTGTAGAACCTGATAATATCATAAATCCCTGATATTGTAATAACCCCAATAATGTAATAAAAAAATCACTTGAGTGGACTGAAAATGTAATAAATTATAATGTAATAACTTCCAATAATGTAATAAAGTATTACTGTTCATTATCAGGTTAGCCTTCCATTCGAAGGGACCCACCTGATCATGTAATACTCCAATAATGTAATAATTTAACAGTAGATGACCCATTAGGCCTACTTGGTTTTAAGTGGTGGACATGCATACATTATTCGGATATGCACTTTAGTACATTATTGGGAAGTTATTACATTATCAGGTTTTTATTACATTTTCAATCCACTCACTTGACATTTTTTATTACATTATTGGGTTCTACAAGCCTCAAAGTTTTCTTTCAGCTCAGACTAATGTCTAATACTCTTAAACATCAACAAACCTCCATGTGACAGTCATATGTTGGAATAAATCACAATCACAAGAACATAGATGTTTAAGTTTAAAGTTTAAAGTGAATCAACCCAGTCGCCAGAACGAAACGTTCACTATGGACTATTCTGCAAACTCCAGAAAAGTCCAGGATGAACGTTTCCGAGCGAAAATACGTTGTATCCCAACATTTCGTTGCCCATTCATTTAACGTGAGCCAAGCTGCGTTCATTATCAACGTTTTCTACATGTGACTGTACAACGTTATTTTTTCGCTGGAAAAACAATATTTTAGGATATCTTTGGCATGGTTTTGATTACTTTTTTAGCGGGAAATGTGTGTTTTAGTTTCCAAATGTATGTTGAATTAATGCAAATAAGCTTCTGTTTGTAACATAATCTGCGAATTTGAAAACTGAAAACGTACATATTCAACGTTATTCATTAAGCTTTCCGGCGGATAAAATGCAATTTCAAGATATATTTGGCATTATTTGAGGACATTTCTAGCGAGAAATGTGTCTTTTACTTTACAAATATGTTGAATGAATGAAAATTAAATTTTATTTGTACTCCAGCGATATTTTATCCGACTGATTGCACCCTCCCACTATGCTGTGGGCACTGAATTATGATTATGATCCGAACCACGCAGTCGGATGGCGTTTTAATTATGCCGGAGCTGTATAATAACGTTACTTGAGATGTTTGCTGGAGGCTTAACTGCATAGTGACAGTTAAAAGAACATTTCCTCACGAAATAAACGTTTTGTCTTCTCGTTGTCGTTGCCATAACAACGGCTACGCCGTGTAGTAGGCTACTAGAGACCCGTTTCCGGGTTGAAATGTTACAGAATAGTAAGCTCTTTGAGGCCAATCGGCCGCGATGAGGTCCGTGTTTAACTGACACACCATTCAACCATTAGAAGCAATGAAAACTGTAATGTGATCTCAATTTATCCAACAGTATAGTAGTCTTTTAGGCTAATAGCTCTCCAAATTCCGAGATGCAGCCCGGACCGATTTGACCGACGCACAGCTTGCTTCCACCAGGCATGGAAACAAAAAGTTGTTAATTTTAGCCAATTATCTTTATCTGATACGGTTTATTTCTGCTCGTTAAAAGAAAACGTTGTAAAATATATATATTCTATATCATCACCATCCATTTATTAATCATATGATAGGAATTGTGACGTCTATACCCCGGCGCCAACACAGCGCCATCTCGTGTGCCGCTGACGCAACAACATCAAAAATGTGACAGTGGGCCTATAAAATGACAGATTACTGTGTACTGTCTTTCCATTTAATAATGTGCACACTATGATCATGGCAAGATGTTCAATGTCTTTCTATTTAATAGTGTGTACACTATGATCATGGTAACATGTTCAATGTCTTTCTATTTTATAATGTGTACACTATGATCATGGCAAGATGTTCAATGTCTTTCTATTTTATAATGTGTACACTATGATCATGGCAAGATGTTCAATGTCTTTCTATTTAATAGTGTGTACACTATGATCATGGTAAGATGTTTAATGTCTTTCTATTAAATAATGTGTACACTATGACCATGGTAAGATGTTTAATGTCTTTCTATTTTACTATGATCATGGTAAGATGACAAAAACAGTGAAATCATCAAGCTAGAAAGCTCTTCAACAAAATACAAATGATTCAAGTCAACTCAAGTCAATTGTTTTTTATTCAAAATAAAAGGCCCAACCTCCTTCCCTCCCCCTCTTCAGACACGCACAGAACTAACACAGAACAGAACAGGTGTTGTCTGGGGAAGTGGCTGCATGAGCACTGCTGGTAAGACTTTGGCCTCTGAGAGCCATGCAAAGTAAACCCTCTTGTTGCACCTGGGCCAGATGTTGAGATTAGAACAAGGAGAAGCTGGACTAGCTGCCACACACAAACAGGGACGAGGCAGGTCTGGTTCTGGTCAGTCCACCAGCGGCTGGACTAGCTGCCACACACAAACAGGGACGAGGCAGGTCTGGTTCTGGTCAGTCCACTAGTGGCTGGACTAGCTGCCACACACAAACAGGGACGAGGCAGGTCTGGTTCTGGTCAGTCCACTAGTGGCTGGACTAGCTGCCACACAAACAGGGACGAGGCAGGTCTGGTTCTGGTCAGTCCACCAGCGGCTGGACTAGCTGCCACACACAAACAGGGACGAGGCAGGTCTGGTTCTGGTCAGTCCACTAGTGGCTGGACTAGCTGCCACACACAAACAGGGACGAGGCAGGTCTGGTTCTGGTCAGTCCACTAGTGGCTGGACTAGCTGCCACACAAACAGGGACGAGGCAGGTCTGGTTCTGGTCAGTCCACTAGTGGCTGGACTAGCTGCCACACACAAACAGGGACGAGGCAGGTCTGGTTCTGGTCAGTCCACTAGTGGCTGGACTAGCTGCCACACAAACAGGGACGAGGCAGGTCTGGTTCTGGTCAGTCCACCAGCGGCTGGACTAGCTGCCACACACAAACAGGGACGAGGCAGGTCTGGTTCTGGTCAGTCCACTAGCGGCTGGACTAGCTGCCACACAAACAGGGACGAGGCAGGTCTGGTTCTGGTCAGTCCACTAGTGGCTGGACTAGCTGCCACACAAACAGGGACGAGGCAGGTCTGGTTCTGGTCAGTCCACTAGCATCTGGTATTGTTCAGTACACACACACTCTCATTCACTTTCAGAATCACTGTCAGAGTCCATAAGGCCTTCATTCATATCATCATCTTCTTCTTCTTCCTCCTCCTCCTCCTCATCTTGACTCAGGACGCTTGAGACTGCCAGTTTTTTGTAGACAGTCTTCACCTCCGTCATCAGCGTCTTTGCTCTGTCCAACTGGGCTTTTAACGTGCACCGCAGTCCGTCAAAGGCCTCAAGGGTGTGTCCTGGCGGCAGAGCTATTGAATGTAAAAAAAAAAAAAGCATATTGTTTATAACGGGTAACATTAAATGATCTCTGGTAAGTACTGAAATACTGTAAACAAGACCACACAAAACAAAGTAAACATTATAAAAGATACAGTATCTGAGTGTGATGGCAATGTGTGGCTTTACTGGTAACTGCCTGGGTGCAATGCTCTGTGGGGGGTGCCCATTTCATTATGCAGGCAAGTTTTGTTCTTGGTTTGTTTTCGAATTGTACGATGATGCCATATTCAATGTCAGTACAGCTTCTATCAGTGATTTTTAAAATCACAGTTAATGTGTCCGTAAGATCAAGGCCCAATCAACCTCACTCTCCTGGTATTGTGTGGTGTTGGGAACAGATCACCAGTCAAGTTAAATATTTTAACACACACCTGCTCCCACACCTCTGTTGATGGAGTCAGTGCTTCAGTCTATCGTCCTTCATCACCAACATTTTACACTTGTTTTACCTCATTTCAACACCTCAGTGCGAGATGTTGGTCTGGTCAATAGACCAAAATGTTGACCCAGTCAGAGATTATGCCAGTATGGGAGCAAGTGGTAATTTTTCGTACCAGACCTTCCTCAGTTTGTAAAAGCACTCATTATATTTTTGTGGATGAAGTCCATATATGTATAGAGTATGTGTATGAACAAAATGATTTAATTTTACTCATTAATAAGCATATTTATCAATAATCTACAAACTACAGAATGTATTAAAAAAAAGAACTAAACACATTTGCAATGTTGTCTCAAACTTTAAAAACACTTACAGTCTCTCAAAGACTCATTGTTGAGGAGGGATTCTCTCAGCTGTCTGGAATAGCAGCAAAGTGACTGCCAGTGCTGCTGCATTTCTTTTATGAGAATCCCTCTCTCTTCTCCAAGACGCCTTAAAAGCATCACTTTATCAAAAGCGTGCCTTTTCGTGGTCAAAGGAATGTCCGATTCTGTAATAAGAAAAAACAAAAAGGAGGAAGTGATGTTATGAGTCAGAAATATGAATGCAATACATTCAGAAACACTACAAGTTTAGGTAAGACCATACCCTTATCCCATGGCCATATTGGGTAATCTGCAGCCAAGATTTCCTCAGCAGCAGCGACAGCCTCTTCCTCCGGCACCAGCTGATTGTAGAAGCTGATGCATTCAGCAAGTTTGTTCTTCTCCTTCTGAATCCTTGAGGCAAGACGCTGTCTGGCTTTGCTGCTGTCTGTAATATAAATGCACATCCATACATTGAATAATGACAAATACTGTAATTGTTACAGAGGATCAAAATAAAATGTTGACATACGCACCATGCTGACGATACTTGTCATGCTTTTTTTTTTTAATGTTCAACACCAGGCCCTCCATAATGCGCTGCAGCCCAGGAGCATCGTCTGGGCTGATGTTTGATGGAGCTGTTCAATAAATTTATGTATCAGAGGTTAGAAAACATACATTTAAATAAGTCAAGAATTGTTATTTAATTTTTAACTATGCATACTTGCTGCAGCCCATGATTGAACATCTTCAACCCACTGCAGGAGATCATGTTCGGTTAGGCCCAGGTCGCTCTTCAGAGTGTCGAGCTCCTTTCCCTCCTCGACTGTCCTCTTCAGTATCTGTTACGGATATTAGAATTTTCTTACTTAATTTCAATTTACTCCATTTCACAGGATTACATTTAATACAATGGCCCTCTTCAACAATATCTTATAACAATATTCTTTCTCAAGAATATCCTGCTCAGCTGGACCAGCATATTAGGTCATTATCGGAAAAAAAACCCCACATGGTTTGATGTCATTGGTTTTTTTTAGCAGCCAAAATCTTTGAATGATATGGTATATTCTATTCTACAAAATGCAGAAAATAAATGTAAGTAATTACGTTTTTTTGCACAAGTGTTAGCTCTCAAATTTACATATTCTTGAGTGTGCGTAGATTTTGTTCTTAGCTGTGAACAAATCCTGGGTAGGAAAACATTGCTGAATGCCACAAACTTCAGGACTTAACCCTGTATGACCGTTTGTATCATATTTGATACATGGCTTTTTGAGACCTCTATATCATCACTCTGAATTTTTTTCCCCTGAAAAACCTAATGTATACAATCAAATACATGTAATGGTCAGATATACCACCAGGGTGAAGTAATTAATGCACCGGAGGGTTTTCACTTGGGACATCCAAAATGGCCACCGTCAATCAGTGACCCACATGTGTTTTATCGTGGATACTTTTGGCAATTTTGAAAACATTATGGTAATAAAAACTTTATTTTTTTCACTGAAACTTGAATAGGACGAGTTACTGCATTGATGTAAGGTAAAATTATTTAATATTTAATAACTTATTTTATACTAAAACCGTGTTGAAAATGTATGTATCAAATTTGATACAGCAGGTTTAAAAGGAAATCTTTTTGCAAATCTGGCAATAGTCATTTTAGTCAAAGTTACTGTCCCAGGTGGCTATATTTAAGATTTTTTCATCAAATTGCACAACTAAACACCCACCCCCTCTGTCCAAGACCATTACTAAGTAAAACAAACAATTGCTAGGAAATCGCTCTGATCAGAGTAGCACACAGCTATGCAGGATATTTACCTTATATTTCATTTTTACCTTCATTAAACAGCTTGTGACTAATTGTAACTTGTTACAGGGAGTGTGGAGGCTCTCTGCCTTGCACACTGCTGCTGAAAACCAAACCTGCATGATCAGAGCCTCAGGGCCAATGGGACGAGACTCTGATCATGCTGGTCTGGGTTTCAGCAGCAGTTTGCAAGACAGAGAGCCTCCACACTCCCTGTAACAAGTAACAAGTCAGAAAAAGTTATTTTCTATGTTTAATGATTAGAAGTTTAATGAATTACAACAATTAGTTGTTTGTTCAAAAAAGAAAAAAATGGACCATTAAGACCTGGTGTATCAAATATGATACAAATTAAAAATCATATATGAAAAAAAAAAATTTTAATTTTTTTTTTTGTTTTTGTCAGAAGGTCCAATAAAGAGTCAATTTTCAAAGAATTAGAATTTTCTGGCAATTATTTCATGGTTCAGGCCTTACAGGACTTAACATTATTCAGATGTTCAGAAATTGTACCTTGACATATCTTTGAGACAGGTATTTATGTAAGGTCTGGCTCTTCCTCCGATTCCACCCTCTGGCCTGCAAAGTGATCATATCTGTGCGGGCTGAGTGAGGGGGATAAAGGTTACATTCCAAAGTGTTGCAATATAGATTGGTTTCAGCATAACACTTCACTTCCAATCACAAATGTACAGAGCCTTATGTGAGCCATATATGAAGCTAAATGTTACAAATCCTGTACTTCAGGCCAGTTTGCAGAATGCATGCAAAGTTTACTTACTGGATTTGGTCATGTATTTGGTCGTCAGTGCAACCCGTGACAGGAAGGCATTGACCTGCTCGACCTCCTCACCAACAGTCATACCTAATGATTTCAGAAAAAAGATTAACAGTTTTAGATTAGAACAAAACATGTGTGATTTCAAGTTAATTTTGCAGAATAAAACCAAAAGCTCAAACAGGATAAAATCAAACATCTGGAAACATTCAACTTTGTTTTAATGAATACTTTTCCCAATACATGACATCAGAACCTGTCCTCTTTAAACAATACATGTCTCTGTAGTTAGAGTATCGATGACACAAACACAAATTCTAATCGGTCAGTAGTTGCGCCAGATATGTTTTTAAAAAACATAGAATTCCATAACTAGCTGTATTTTACGTAACTTGCTGTCACTGAGGACAACCCCATATTAACGATCTAAATCTAGTGATCCAGGAATCATGTTGAAGTAATCACAGTATTAGTTTGAAATCAAAAGAGGTCAGCCTTGTAATAATGTTTGATACGATTATGAACATGACTGTCCTCCGTTTTACTCAATCTTTGTGATGCATCTTGGGCAACTAACCTGCTCCTTCCTGGTTACGGCCACCCCATTGCACCTGTAGAGAAATGAGCAATCATATGTAGAGTTTCAAATATAATAAAGCACTAAAAAGAAGAATTATAAGTGTTGAATTGGGAAAGGCAATTTTTGAGGTTTAAAGCTATGTGGTTGTGAACTTTTGTACAACTATTTAAAGTGGGACATATTTTATTCATTCATAACACAAGCAATACATATACAAGGTAAACAATAAGGTTTATATTGATTTACCTCGCATTTGCCAGAGTGGCCCTTGGCATGCATCACCGACAGGAATGGCCGGTGGTTCAAAAGAGGGACCAGCTGTGGAAAGGTCTCACAAACTCGCTGTAGGTAGGGGTAGTACCTACACATTATGTCTGTGCAGATAAAGTCAATGTTGTAAGCCCTGTCCAGCTCCTTCTGAAGGAAGAGGGGGTAGGCGAAGATTTCGCCTCTGAACATGTTCAGTGCCTTGAACAACATGCCATGCCGACAAACAGCCACCTCCACACCCTCCTCATCCACTTTGGAACCAGATTTTTTAGCTGTCTCTCTTGCAGCTGTCCATTGTGACTTGCCACACACACCTTTTCCAGAGACCTACAAAAACATTTTGAACACATTAAAACATGTGAGTATACTTAATCCTTTTTTTAAAAATCTACTCATTAAATATATAATAATATGTTGACCTTTTTGAAATCTGATATTTGTACAAAATTGACAGATAGTGTTACTACTAAGGTTTGGTGGGTTGGTGAAAAAAGTCTTGTGTGGAAGGAGGAAATTTCTACTACAGTTCTGGTGGCTTTGTTTTTACAGAGTTTTTAAACTTGTATGTTTAATGTTTGACATCAAATTAACAATGCAGTTAGAGACATATTATAAAACTTCTACACAAATCTGTGTGATCTCATCTATTTTCTGACATTCTTTATCAAAATACTTCAATACGATATTAGATTGTGAAGTGATTAGAGCATGTAGACGATCTGGTAGGATTGTCTGGGGCAAAGTTTGCTAAAGAAGATAACCTCAGTTACTTAATTTTTTTTTTTTTTAATCGTGATATGATATTTTTGCCATATCGCCCACCCCTAATTTGATCCATGAACTATTCATGTGTATACATCATTAGAAAGACTCACAGGTTGCACTCTCTTTCTTAGATCCCCGACAAATTCTGCCACGTCCTTGTCATTGGCAAAAAAAGCTCCTTCAAAGAAGGCCTTTTCGTCAGTTCTGAAAATAAGAAAAGGAGAGTTATGAGAGTTTAGACATTACTTTTAAAGACCACCCTCTCCACAATAAAAAAAAAAACAAGAAATGAAAGGAATACCCTTTAGTCCGATTAAAACGGTACATCTTGCGGTTACCATCCAGGGATATCGCTGATGGACACTTAGCACAGGCCGGGCAGGAGAAGTGCTCTTCTTTTAGTATTTTCTCCTTCTCGTGGCGGCAGTACGTCCACTCCAGAAAGCTTCTCTGAAGGCTGTCACCACATACACTCCCAGACTATTGTTAAAAGAATCCAAGATATAAAAATTGTTAATTTTATTACCTCTGGAGAATATTATGTGTCATATACATTTTTATAACAAGAAAATGTATAACTGAATATTAAGAGTATAAAATATTGTATGTCTTACACGTCCAAAGTGGCACGAACGGTAGTCCAGCATTTTAACAAAAGCCTGCCGGGACAAAGCTGGAGCGGTGATTTTGAGCTCCTCAAAAGACTGGAACACATCAATTGTGTACAGTGTTTGGAAGTCCACATTTCCAGGCCAGTAACCACTGGCCTGGAGGTCCATCAGCCCTGGAGTCCACGATATGAAGCAGGACTTGCAGGTGATTTTTGGTAGCGACAGATCATATCGTCCTGTGAAGACAAAGGAAACATTATTGGTGCAGGGGATGTGGACCCAAAAGCAGACCCATGATGCAGGAGTTGACTGACAAAAAGATCAACAAAAACATAATACTGTATATAGGGAAAAAAACTGGGATAAATAAGGATCTGTCGACTAGCATAGAAAACAAGTATCGACAAACAACAGGGGGGTCAACAAGTAAACCTTAAACAAAACAGAAGAAAAAAACAGAACCTGGAACAAGTCACACAACAAAGGAGAAAAAGGTAGGGCAGATGCAGATGTGACAAACAAATACTCAGTAACACACAGGGCCAAGACCATAACAGACATTTTCTAAATTAACACAAACACATCTTGATGATTACCATTTATGGTGACCAGGATGATGGCTTTACCAACACCAGCCGATCTGTTGGCAGCGTCACAGCTGCAGATGTGACTTGGCCATGCAATTGGTAACAGACATGCTAAAAATGAACAAAAGAGAGATTATCCATCCATCCATCCATCCATTATCTCCCCGAGGCGTTCCCAGGCCAGCCGAGCAACGTAGTCACTCCAGCGTGTCCTGGGTCTTCCTCGGGGCCTCCTCCCGGTGGGACATGCCCGGAACACCTCACGAGGGAGGCGTCCAGGGGGCATCCTATACAGGTGCCCGAGCCACCTCAGCTGACTCCTCTCGATGTGGAGGAGCAGCGGTTCTACTCCGAGCTCCTCCCGGGTGACCGAGCTCCTCACCCTATCTCTAAGGGAGCGCCCCGCCACCCTGCGAAGGAAGCTCATTTCGGCCGCTTGTAATCGCGACCCTGTTCTTTCGGTCACTACCCAGATTTCATGACCATAGGTGAGGGTAGGAACGTAGACCGACCGGTAAATTGAGAGCTTCGCCTTTCGACTTAGCTCCCTCTTCACCACAACGGACCGATACAGTGAACGCATGACTGCAGCCGCTGCGCCGATCCGCCTGTCGATCTCGCGCTCCATCCTTCCCTCACTCGTGAACAGGACCCCGAGATACTTGAACTCCTCCACCTGAGGCAGGATCTCTCCCCCGACCTGAAGGGTGCATGCCACCTTTTTCCGGTCGAGAACCATGGCCTCGGATTTAGAGGTGCTGATTCTCATCCCAGCTGCTTCACACTCGGCTGCAAACCGCCCCAGTGCACGCTGCAGGTCCTGGCTCGAGGGAGCCAGCAAGACAACATCATCCGCAAAAAGCAGAGATGAAATCAAGTGGCTCCCGAACCGTACCCCCTCCGGCCCTTGGCTGCGCCTAGAAATTCTGTCCATAAAGATGATGAACAGAACCGGTGACAAAGGGCAGCCCTGCCGGAGTCCAACATGCACCGGGAACAGGTCTGACTTATTGCCGGCGATGCGAACCAAGCTCCTGCTCCGGTCATACAGGGACCGTACAGCCCTCAGCAGAGGACCTCCGATCCCATACTCCCGGAGCACCCCCCACAGGATGCCACGTGGGACACGGTCGAATGCCTTCTCCAGATCCACAAAACACATGTGGACTGGTTGGGCAAACTCCCATGAACCCTCGAGCACCCTGCGGAGGGTATAGAGCTGGTCCAGTGTTCCACGGCCGGGACGAAAACCGCATTGTTCCTCTTGGATCCGGGGTTCGACTATCGGCCGAATTCTCCTCTCCAGTACCCTGGAATAGACTTTCCCCGGGAGGCTGAGTAGTGTGATCCCCCGATAGTTGGAACACACCCTCCGGTCCCCCTTTTGAAGAGGGGAACCACCACCCCGGTCTGCCAATCCAGAGGCACTGTCCCCAACTGCCACGCGATGTTGCAGAGGCGTGTCAGCCACGACAGCCCCACAACATCCAGAGACTTGAGGTACTCAGGGCGGATCTCATCCACCCCCGCTGCCTTGCCGCCGAGGAGTTTCCTAACTACCTCGGTGACTTCAGCTTGGGTAATGGATGCATCAACCTCTGGGTCCTCAGCCTCTGCTTCCTCAGTGGAAGGTGTGTCAGTGGGATTGAGGAGATCCTCGAAGTATTCCTTCCACCGCCCGACGATATCCCCTGTCGAGGTCAACAGCTCCCCCCCTCCACTGTAAACAGTGTTGGCGGAGCACTGCTTCCCCCTCCTGAGGCGTCGGATGGTTTGCCAGAATTTCCTCGGGGCCGCCCGGTAGTCCTCCTCCATAGCCTCCCCGAACTTTTCCCAGACCCGAGTTTTGCTTCCGTGACCGCCCGGGCTGCCGCTCGTTTGGCCTGCCGATACCCATCAGCTGCCTCGGGAGTCCCATGAACTAAGAAAGCTCGATAGGACTCCTTCTTCAGCTTGACAGCATCCCTTACTTCCGGCGTCCACCACCGGGTTCGGGGATTGCCGCCGCGACAGGCGCCGGTGACCCTACGGCCACAGCTCCGGTTGGCCGCGTCAACAATGGAGGTGGAGAACATGGTCCATTCGGACTCAATGTCTCCAACCTCCCTCGGAATCCGGGCAAAGCTCTCCCGGAGGTGGGAGTTGAAGACCTCCCTGACAGGGGATTCTGCCAGACGTTCCCAGCAGACCCTCACGATACGCTTGGGTCTTCCAGGTCTGACCGGCTTCCTCCCCCACCAGCGGATCCAACTCACCACCAGGTGGTGATCAGTTGACAGCTCAGCCCCTCTCTTCACCCGAGTGTCCAAGACATACGGTCGGAGGTCAGATGATACGACTACAAAGTCGATCATCGACCTCCGACCTAAAAGAGAGATTAAATAAAGCAAATAAAAGTAACTTTCTTGAACCACTCATGGAAAGTCATGCCTTTATTGAATAAGATCTGAAACAAAATTACACAGAGGCAGGATCTCTACAGTATGTGTTAGCTTAATACAATGTAGTTTGTGTGATGTTCATCGTTAAAAGTTAACGCAACCACACTGCTCCAACTTACCTTGTTCACATATTTCATGTGCTCCATTGTCACTCCTGACAAAACATGTGGGTGGGATTGGTTTATAGAAACCATCCAGCAGTAAGTCCCGATTGTGTAAAACTAAATTTTGATGCCAGGAAACGTCGCATTTGCTGCAAAACAGCTGTTTTGGTAGGCAGTCCCTACATCTGACGACTGCCTGTTCCACTCTGCAGTGGGGACACAGCTCACTGGGGATTTTCTCTGCAGAGAGCATGGAATCCAGGAGATGTGGCCTGGCGTTTTCCCATTTAACGTCAGACATTGTCTGACGCATATCCCATGTTCTTGAGACTGTCTGCGTTTCTGAACACTGTAAAGGGTCATCCCTTAAAACTTCCCTCAGTTGCTCAAGCTGACAGTCTGGAACAGAGAGACATAATTGTACCGGTTTATTTATAAAGACATTTAAAAACAGCCTGGTACAAAGTGCTGTACATTGTTGGCATAAAAACAGATATCCAAACAGATTAAATTGCAGTTTACACAGAACTAGACCTTATGCTGGGATAAAAGGCAGTGAGTAAAAGTGAGTCTTGAGGTTTAACAGAAGGAGACCCTTCTGATGTGCAGAGGTAATGCGTTCCACATTTCAAGGACATCTACGCTTGGACCTCGGTACCTCAAGGAGCAGCTGGTCAGCTGACTCGGACCACCAAGCAAGGACATAGGGGTGAAGAAGCTCAGAGATTTAGGGTGGGGCAAACAAATAAAATAACCTAAAAATGGGACTTATGCGTTCAGTCAAGTCACTATGAAAGCATGGATTACTGGTTTACAGTTCTGCTGTGAAATAAAAGCCTTCCTATTGTTATTCCCAACCCCAGACCCACAGATTAAGGGACATATTTGAGGACTTACCAATAGTCTGCTGTGCCTCTTGTATGTCTGACAGGGTAGGAGTCTGCTGTGCCTCTTGTACGGCTGACAGGGTAGCTGTGATATGACAAACAGACAAATATAGAGGAAAAAATGTAGTGCAAAAGCACAGATGAGAGCATGGTTGGGTAGCTGCATTTAGAATTTTGGTATATCAAATAAATCACCTTTATAGTCATTTTTTCTTTTAAAAAAATTAAGCCATTTTTACAATACCACTCTGAACTTTTAAGAACAAATACATCTTATACATCTTTTCACAATAGCCAGCTGTCCCAGGAATTTCAAATTGTGTAAATAACTTTATTTACCCTCTGTTGAGGAGGTGGCCTCATCTTGAGCAGTGTTCTTGTTTTTGGATGATCTGGATCGTGCTAGACATAACATCATGGTCATTTCAATAAGATGAAGTTACCTTAGAGTGTAGCTGATGCTGCAGTTCATGTCAAAGTTTTTTGTTACTGTCAAGTTGAGAGATCACACTGCCTGACCTCTTTAGAGATACTAACCTCCTGCGGATGGACGCATCTCACATATTAGGCGTCCAAACTTGTCCCTCTTCCTCCAGCGCACAGGCTTCTCTGTTTTCACAGGAGCCTGCTGGACAAATTCTTTTTTCTGAAAATAAAATATCCCAAAAAATATTGGATGGTCAGATTAAAAGCCTACTGAAAATGGTCATTGCATTCCAAATGACCAAGAGGCCACCACATTGCTGTTGGACTTCATTCATAACAAAGAATATTGTCCAGTAGTTCCACAGTTTACGTCCACTTTTCCAAAACAGAATAAATGACACCTTGATTGAAACAGCAAAGCTGTGCCTCAAGTATTTCAAGCATTTGAAATTCAAGCTGTTTTGTGATTTTCTAATTAGAGACATGAACATGTTAGATCTTTTTTCAGGTAACGTAACGTGCGGTGCTGCTATCTACAAAAAGGGTGGAAACTTACCTCCGCGTCTGACAGCTCGCTGATGATGGCGTTGAGGCTCAACAGGTCATCCAGATTTTCATCTGATTTCGCTGCCATTGTGATGACTGCAATAGAGCAAAAACAAAGCTACGGTTCAATATTAGAACGTCTCTGGCAAAAATAAATATCCTACTATTCAGACGCCACAGTTTTCTTCATCTTACAGTAAATAAAACTTTTTTCCCCTTTTTATATAGCCTACTGCCATTCAGATTCAATTTACTGGCTAAACACTGAAATACTTGGACACATTCAATGTAGCATTTTCATTTTAGAAAATGACGTGAATTTACCTCGTTAAGCCAAAAGCGTCTCTGGCTCGGCCACAAACTTCCTCGATGAGTGGACAAACAAACACGCAAAGGTCCGAATTCCAAGAAATCTTTACGGGTGGGCAAGCAGGGTCTTTCACGGGAAGGCAGTCCAAAACAGGCAAACAAATCCAAGAGGGGTAGGCAAAAGTCCAAAACCGGCTAGATCAAAAACGAGTCATACACTATTGTTCACAAGAAAAAACGCTGGAAAGCAAGGCACGCAGTGGCAATGACAATCTGGCAAAGTGTATGTGACACACATGGGCTTTAAATAGTCAGGTATTGGCGGGCAGCAGAACTGACAGCGATTGGCTGACAGTGGGCGCGATGGAGTGACGTATGGGCACCTGCTGCGTTCCGCTACTGTTTGAGGCTGTCTACCGTGGGTTGGCTTGATTCCATTACCTGTAGCCTGCTGTTCTTTTTAAAAATGAAGGCAAACACCCTTTTCTTGATAAGATGAGATGAGATGAGATGAGATGAGATGAGATGAGATAAGATAAGATAAGATAAGATAAGATAAGATAAGATAAGATAAGATAAGATAAGATAAGATAAGATGAACTTTATCCCCAAAAACATTTAGTTGTTTAGTTTAAGTCAGAACTAAAAAATAACGAAACATAACTTGTGCAGTCTGGTGGCTGTGGGCAAACCTTAATTTTTTTTATTATCAGCCCTGCAGTAAAGACAGAGGAGCTGTGCTGTTTTGATATGAAATGGGTGATCCACGTTGTTCAGGATAGCATCTGCCATCCATAATAGAGCTGAAATCCCTCCAGCACATCCGCTAACTATTTAAAAATGGAACATTTAGCCTATTGCCTATACGTAGGCCTATAAGAGGTAGTCAACATAATTTTGATAATAACCTACTCCAGTATGTTGAACTATAAGCCTAACTTGGAGCGAAGATTTAACATTAGGATAATAAAACAATATTTTAATTGACTGAATGTTACTCTGAACGTTTTGGGTGGTTCCTGCTTCTCAGTATCCAATTGTGCCAAAGACACTGAGGCCCACATAAAACCAAAATACTATATTTGATTTGTTTATTTGTCCCCACAGGGAAAATTGTCTTCACAGACTGCACATACATAGAAAGACATATGTTACAAGACAGACAGCAGGGCAGTCAACAGTGGTATACAGTAATCAACAACATACACATACATGACAACACAGTGATCAAATTAAGACCGACAGATCAGCGGGGCCTGCTGTTCAGGGCTGCTATGGCTGCAGGGATCAGGCTTTTCCCCATATAAACTATTTACAGTAGCAATTTGATACAGTGGTGTATCAAATAGCCTATAGAGACATTATTTATTTGCCCTTATTAAACATCTTTGACAGTTGGCTTCATGCATCCACTAGGCCTAATTCATGAACTCAGAAAAATCTTTTGATTATTGATTTACATTATTCAACAAATAGAGTAATCCAGAGGTGCATAACCATTGTTTATTGCAGAGACACACCTGGATTAATCATTGTAAATCAATAGGGGACGACATTAATTGGGCCTATACGGTTGAACCCAGGAAAAAGAAATAAAAATCACTCTATCACAAAAAGAAGTCCGACTGAACAGATGTTTATGTCACCCTGAATACAAACAATATGCTTTCAAAGTCCATGAATGAAGTTACATGTAGCCTAGGCCTAAAGAGGTCAAACTCCAGAGGGTTATTCTTGTGGGGCAGGTTTGAAAAAAAAAAAGTCAAGTAAGTAGGCCTATAAAACTATGAATTTCACATATTTTTTATATTCTTTCCTCTTATAAGTGGAAACACTTTTTTGATTATTGAGTATTTTAATTGTTTTATTTGTATTTATTTTATTTTTTCTAAATAAAATTTTCCTCCAGCGCTTTTATTTTGAAGCTCGCTTCATTTCCGGAAAGGCCAGCAGACTCCCCCGCCAGTAACGCGCGCGCGAAAACAGGCCGAAATTGAAAGCAACCATTCGCAACAACTTGAGGAGAAGTGAGTATGACTTTGACATCTTATATATCACATTATGCACTTTTATTCTGTCGATCACTCTCTATATCTCTCTTTATTGTTTCATGATGAATGTTGTCATCAAGCAGATCTGACCTAGTTTTGTTTTTGTTCCTTTTTTTTTATTCCATAGTGGTGTCTAACACTGCAATTAGCCTACGTTTGACCAGCGGGTACCCTTTGAGTGGCTGAACATTCATTCATTCATTCATTCATTCATTCATTCATTCATTCATTCATTCATTCATTCATTCATTCATTCATTCATAGCGGTTATGTTGATGCCATTCCTACCATGTTACTAATTAACTGTTATATAGTAGCCTAGTCATTAGCTCCCATGTCCAGTGGGATAATTTAGCCTAATTCATTATCTAGCCTACGTAAATCTAATAAAGTGATCAACTTGGATTTTCTAGGTATCACCCATGATGTCTCCCTATCATTTGCCTTTTGATTTGCTTAAAGCATAGGCTAAAGTTCAATTTCTTAAAGAAAGTAGCTCAGGAGAGATGATTATAACATCAAAATTAAATGTACCTCCTTCTTTCATTTCTACTGCAGTTTCTTCATCTTCTCAAATCCTAATGCAAGCCAGAATGATTTTATGTTGGTTCTTAGCAGCTACATCATCACAATGGTCTATTATGTCCACATACAGAAAATGTGTTTCGCTGATGACAACTTTGAGCTTGGGTAAAAAAAACAAACACCTGGAGACAAAGGAGGTGGTTCATGAGCTCCAAGGTATCATCAAAGTCACACATTTTCCAAACATGAATCAACCATTCCATTACGGGACCTGCAGATAATCTCTCAAAGAGAGCACAGAGGGATGTCAAAGTGCGTGAAACTAAAGGGGAATTATTTTGAGGGGGATAATTTTTTGTGAACTTTTTACAGAATGTTAAGCATTGATTAAATTGTAATCTAAAATTAACAAGACTTAATTCTTCTTTAATTTATAAATATACACTCTTTCTGTTTGTCTCTCTGCATTTATATTTAGATATGCCCGGCAGTACACTAAAAACTTGCCCTGGCTGCACCCAAAAAATTGGGGTGGCGAGGAAAAAGTGCCCCCACTGTGATCTGGTGCAGCCACATAAAAAGAGGCTGGTGGAGGCTCGGCAGCAATTTGCTGCTGGCAAGCAGGAGTGGGCCAACAAGAAGAAGAAATGGCACAACAGCAGCAAGCTGCATGACAAGGCACTCCACTTGGTAAGTGCAGTACCAATGAATTTTTCCACCCTAATTTGTATATGACATGTGAAATTACATACAGTTACAGGGGTGTTTCAAAGTAAAAACAATATGCTATAGGCTATAGCTGACTGTTAACGTAGCAATAAACGAGTGAAAGATTGTATTTTTTTTTTTAATAAAATGGGAATTTAGTCTGTCTGAGATTTGAAGCCGGCTTCCTCGTTCAAAAAACTGCATTTCCTACGGAGGCTAGGACCAGAAAGGAGCATTCTCTATAGATCCCCATGTTAAAATCAACAATTTTAAAGCTTAAAGGAACATTGTGTAGGAATTCCTCCCATCTAGCGGTGCGGTTGTAGATAGCAAGCAACTCAGGCGTATTTTTCATGATGCATTTATGTGAAATCGGTTAGATGGCAGATGGACGAAAGCCGCTGCACGTAATGGCATAAACAAGCCTCTATGTAAACAAGTGTTCCATCAGCACGAGGCAAAACACACATGACAATATGTTGTCATGGCGATGTCGTGTTGTTTACCTGACCCACGTTTTACCAGCTTTCTCTGGACTTCTGTGACTAAAATGACATTGGTTTGTTACCAACAGCCGTCTTTCTGACTGCACCTGAATGCAGCATTCACATGCAGTCCTCACTGCGTTACCGTGTGACTTTTGACTCTACCTGGACCTGAGCCGACAGCTCCGGTGTCTCTGCTGAGTTCCTTGTGTGACAGTTGAGGTTCATGTCACTATGCCTCCAATCATGCGCCCTGGCTACTTGGCCAAGGGGATGGCCCTTTGGCTGACTGGCAATCCCGCGTGACTCTTACCTGGGAGGAGTGGGTTCAATCCCTGCCTGGGCCCTCTTCATCTTGCCACACATGGTTTCCTATACCGTCACGCTGCCACTGAAGGTAAAAACCTGGCGATACGACATGGCAGCCAGCTTACCCGCTCCATGTAGATATGAATGATATTGTAACGTCCAGACAACAGACCTCTTCCGTGTTGGTTTATCATGTTTATTCAGTTACAAAACACAGGCTACTATGGGCCGCAGCCAACGCCAAGATAACAAACGTAAACTGCCTGGACTCGCTTTTTACTCTTATTACTTCTCCGAACTTCAAGCTCCATTCAACACACACACCAGAATTCCCAGGACTCTCCCCAGAACCCGCCCCTCCCAGTCTAAACAACCATTGTCATTGGGAACTGCAATGAGTGACAGGCGTCTCAGCCACTAACTATATGTCGCCTTCATGAGCGTGCAGTAGGAAAACACATAACAATTTAACTCAATAATAGCATGTCAGGCTGTTACAATATGAACGGTTCATTCAGAGCTGAAAGGAACACTTAACTTTGTTGTTGGGTGGATTACTGATGAACAGACTTTTGAACCAAATAGTCAATTTCCGTGAATATATAACATGAGAAGTTACACAATGTACCTTTAAAAAGAAAGTATTTACAGCATTTCACATTTTATGTTTTTGGTCTTTAACAATAGTTTCCATCTCCATGCACACTGTGAGGATGCAAATTTTTTTTTGAAATGCAAATGTTTTTGTGTTATTTATGCTTACAATTGTCACATAAATTAGGGTGCGCTACGTTGAGTGACAGCTTCATAGACAGTTGAGTTCAGTGGGCCGGCTGACTAGTAGAGTTACCATCTCTCCTCTAAATATGGAAAGTTGACGCCCACTAAAACTCAAGATGGCGCAGTTCAAATGCCCATAGTAGGATCACAAAACAAACTCCCCCAAACCGATGGGTGACGACACGGGTGATGTACTACACTGACTTCTACATAGATGCCGGGGAGTGGATCAGTGTGGGGGACTGATCTATGGGTGAGAATCTTGCAACCTAAGACGATAACCCCCCGGCCCTAGACACTGGTGGTGGTAAGGAGCATGGGGCCGCCCGTCAAGGAGACTTCTGGTTGAAGATCCTGATGAAGGCGGTCAGCGGCTAGATGGAGGTGGAGAGTTTTGCGGGATGACAGCAGAGAAGGAGAACGCTTTTGAATTGGTAGGAGAGAGAGGTGAAGGCAGGCTGTGATTGAATGAATAAAGTGAAGAGGGCTGAGTGAGAAGATAGTGGGAGAACTAGGGAGAGGCTTGTCTGAACTTTTGCTTAGCTACATT